>PISX010033863.1:0-14645 GCA_004024625.1 Mellivora capensis | reverse complement strand
CCCCCCGCCCCTTCAAAACCCTCAGGTTATTTTTCAGAGTCCATAGTCTCTCATGGTTCATCTCCCCCCCAATTTCCCTCAACTCCCTTCTCCTGTCCATCTCCCCATGTCCTCCGTGTTATTTGTTATGCTCCGCAAATAAGTGAAACCATATGATAATTGACTCTCTCTGCTTGACTTATTTCACTCAGCATAATCTCTTCTAGTCCTGTCCATGTTGCTACAAAAGTCGAGTATTCATCCTTTCTGATAGAGGCATATATATAATTATGTTATATATTTATATATAATATATAAAATGTATATATAATTACATATAATTATATTATACAAATATATAATTATTATTTTATATATTGTATATTGTATATATATTGTATTATTGTATTGTATATATAATGTGTATTATATATATAATAATTATAGATAGATAGATAGATAGACATAATCACCTCTTCTTTATCCATTCATCCATCAGTGAACACTTGGCTGTTTCCATAATTTGGCTATTGTAGATAATGCTGTTATAAACATTGGGGTAGATGTATCCCTTTGAGTTAGTATTTTTGTACTCTTTGGATAAATACCTAATAGTGCAATTGCTGGATCATAGGGTAGTTCTATTTTAATTTTTTGAGGAAATTTTGTACTGTTTTCCAGAGTAATTATACCAGTTTGCATTCCCACCAACAGTGCAAGAGGGTTCCTTTTTCTCCACATCTTTGCCAACACGTTTCTTGCGTTGTTGATTTTAGCCATTCTGACAGGTTATTAGAAGAATAAGTTATTTTATGAACCACTATTTACCAATCTATTTGAAAAATATATTAACTTTTATTGGATGATATACATTATTAAAATTGATTTAAAATAGAAGTTAAATATAATTAAAAATAAAATACCTTTTATAATAGTATCATGGAATATAAAGTATCTGAAAAAAATCTCAACAAGAGGTGTGCATGGTTTCTAAAGGCAACATTACTAAATAGTCTTGAGATAGAGAACCTGCTCCAGGAAGAGGACTATCACCATAGATAACTACATAATAGTGTGAACTAAGTACGGTAGTCAGGGAGGAATCTAGCAAGGCCTGTTTGATCAAAGTCCTCTATGCCCCAGTGTTTCTGAGTGGCCCAGCAAAAACTGGTTTACCAAACATTTACTCTTTTTCATTTTTTCATTTTCTTGTGAATTGCATTCCTTCCCTTCGAAGTCCCAAACCCCTACCCCCTTCTCTTTAATTCAGAATGACAAATACACATCATTTTGCCTGTCTTTGGAATTTTCATGTCTGTGTGGATTTCCCTTACATATGAAAATAAATTTTATTTTTTCCTGTTAATCTATCTCATGTTAATATAATCCTTAGTCCACCTAAAAGACCTTGAAGGGGACAGATAATTCTTGCTCTTTGACAACTCTAAAATTTATAAGAAAACTATTGTAATTAAGAACATGTGACAGTTATAGTTAAGGAACTATAGTAAGGAACAAAAGAATAGGGTGGAGAACTTGGAAACAGACTCATTCATTTTATATAATTATATAACATAGGTAAAAAGGATAAATCTCACAGATTTTAATTCAGCACAACAATCTTTTTTATAAAATTTAAAACTTAAATTACATAATATTCCACATGGGCATCCATAGTACTCTTATGGAACACACACACAGAGGTTAGCTTTTGCTTTGCAAGGATCTGATATGCTTGCATTTGGTTACCCATGACTTAAATAACACCAGTCCCCAATGACACAGTTTAAATTTGTTACCAAGGTAAATTAACTATAAATAATTACAAAAAATATAAGCTTTCCTGCTAGATCTTCGCCCCACAAATCACTAGGTAAATAAAAGCACATTACAATTAGTAATCAATCATGCCATATCTTTCAAAGAAAGACATATTTTATTCAGTTCATGCACAGACAGCAAAATGTGCAGTTGTGTTTCCTCTGTCTCCCAATTAAAAATCCATGTAATGGGCGCCTGGGTGGCTCAGTGGGTTAAAGCCTCTGCCTTTGCTGAGGTCATGATCCCAGAGTCCTAGGATTGAGCCCCGTATCGGGCTCTCTGCTCGGTGGGGAGCCTGCTTCCCTTCCTCTCTCTCTCTCTGCCTGCCTCTCTGCCTACTTGTGATCTTTGTCTGTCGAATAAATAAATAAAATCTTTAAAAAAATCCATGTAACATTTTATAAAAATGGATAGTCAAAAGAGGAAATCAGCCTAACAGAGATTAAAGTACAGCAAAGAAACAAAAGTGATAAAAATAGAAGTGATAAAAATGAAACTGAATGTGATTAGAAGATTTGAAAATGGTGACAGCAAAGATAAAATGGAAAACATTCTGACAGAGAGAGCAAGTTTGCCAGAACTTGCAATTTGGCAGAAAGTAGTCTTTTTTTGCACATAATAAAGAGATTTCTCATATATTCTTACCCTTCACAGAAACGAGAAAAAATGTGCAATGCATGGTAGATATTTAGCTAAATAGTTATTAATGAAAAACACTGTAGAATATTGTAAAAATTCTCACAGATCCTGTCTACTCAATTAACACTATCGTCCAGAGTTTCATTCAACTTCCTACAAACATTTATTAAGCTCTTCCTATGCCAGACACCATTGTAGGGATTATGTTATAACCAAAGATTAAATAAATAAATAAATAAATAAATAAATAAAACAAGTAAAAAAGCTGTGCCCTTCTGAGGCTCATATTCAGTGGGAGTACACAAATAATAAATGAGGTGAGTAAATTATGCAGTATACTCTAGGCGATAAGTGCCACAGAGGGGAGTGGGGGCAATATAAGAAGGAAGAACAACAGTGTTGAAGGATGGAATGAAATTTCAAATAGATGGTTAGGGCTCATATTACTGATGTGACCTTTGAATGAAGGTGGTGACAGGAAAGTTCATGCAGATATCTGGAAAAAGATTCCAGGCAAAGGGAACAGCAACTGCAAAGGTTGTAGCATGGTCTAGGAACAGCAGGGGGTCCAATGCACCTGGCACAGAGAATGGGTTGAGTGGGACAGTTACAAATTAGGTCAGAGAACTAGAAGAGACTTGGATTGTTTAAAACTTTGCAGTTCATTTTAAAGATTTTGACTTTTATTCTGAGTGAGATAGGAAGTCAGTGGTTAGATTTGAGCAAAGGATAATATGATCTAAAAACCATTTTAGGGGTGCCTAAAAGCAACCCATGGGGTTCCTGGGTGGCTCAGTGGGTTAAAGCCTCCGCCTTCGGCTCGGGTCGTGATCCCAGGGTCCCGGGATCAAGCCCCACGTCAGGCTCTCTGCTCAGCGGGGAGCCTGTTTCCTCCTCTCTCTCTGCCTGCCTCTCTGCCTACTTGTGATCTCTGTCTGTCAAATAAATAAGATAAAATCTTAAATAAATAAATAAATAAAAACATTTTAACCCAATTGTTCTGACATCTATGTTGAGAACAAACCTGGTGGTAGTATGTTGGTACAAAGTGGAATAAGGGGCACAAATTAATACCCTATTGTGAAGATCTAAGTTATATATCATGGTGACTTGGTAGCAGTGAAAGGTACTGAGAAGTGTTCAGTTTGGGCATATGATTTTAAGACAGAGGATTTCCTGACAGGGTGTGGGTTTGAGAAAAACTGATGCAAATGTAAGCTCAAGGAGTCTACCCTGTGTAGCTGGAAGGATGGAGTTAACTGAGATAGGGAAAGACTGTAAGGAAAAAATCTGGAGTAGGGGAAGATCAAGGACTTAGTTTTGGGATCTTTCTAAAACACAAATTTCATCATATCATTTCACAGCAAAAAACCCTTCTTTGATTTTGGAATAAAATTCAAACACCTCAGAATAGTGTACAAAGTTCTGAATAATGTGAATCTAGTCTATATTTTTAGGCCCCATCAATTGTTATTAACTTATTAAATTATTTGCAACTTCCCCAGTGGCATAGTGTTTTACACACTATTTCCTCTCATTAGAGTGGATGTTCCTTTTTTCATTAGCTACCTCCCAAACATTCTTTAGGATGTAGATAAAATATAAGACCCTCTGTGAAACGTTTTCCACTTCCCTAAGGCAAAGCTAATCTATTTCTTTTCCTTGCCCCCATAGCATTCTGATTCTATGTCGATCCTAACACATATTTCATTATTTGGGTCTCTTATAGAACTGTGAGCTCCAAAAGGACAGAAATTCATATCTGCATCCTCTAGCTCTTAGCACAAAATGTAAGTCAGGTGCCAAAAAATATGTGCTTAATGTTGAATGGAGATATAAATAAATGTTAAGTTTCTCATGAATATTATTTGGAATCATATGCCTGGCACAAAAATTTTTTATGTGTTATGAATTCAAGCAGGACATGTAGTCTAAATCGAAAATCCTCCAGAATTGAACAATGCATTTTAAAGGTATGTGAAAAAAGATAAGAGGAGCTTGCAATACTATCACTTTCTCAGAAAATTTCTTGTTCTGGAGGTTTAGTTTATATCTATTATGGATAGTAATATAAGAGAAAGAATAGTTTCCCAATTCTTGTTCAAAGCAAGATTGCCCCCCCGCAAGATTCCCAAGTACGAATCAAAATGTTGATTTTGAATTGCTTTCAGTTTTCCACAAGATGTTTATGAATTAGTCCTCATCTTTTTAAGTGAATGAATTGCTCCATGAAATCTAAAGGTCTGTGTGTTTGGATTCATGCCAGAGACATTCTGCAAGCTAATAGTTCATTGTAACAAAGATGCTAACATTTGTTGATGCCAGATATATTCAAGCTAAGATGTTTAAATATGGAAAGGCTTGAATCTGTGTGTCACATTTAATGGTTCAGTATAAATTTCTATATATGTTTCTTACTTGTAGCTTATTTAGGAATTTTTATGACCTAAATTATTATGAGCTAAATTCATATCTTGAAGTTCTAACCCCAAGTACCTCAGAATGTGACTGTATCTGGAGACACATTCTGAGGAGACTTTAGAGAGGTAATGAAGGATACATTTGGTCAATAGAGAGGGTCTTAATTCAATATGATTGGTCTCCTTATAAGAAGATATCAGAACACAAACACACATAAAGTGAAGACCATGTGAAGACAGAGGGAAAAGATGGCCATCTACAAACCAAGAAGAGAGATCTCAAGATGGAACCAACAAACACTGCTGATGTATAAGTCTTGGACTTTAGCCTCCAGAACTGTGAGAAAATAAATTTTTATTATTTAAGTACCTAGTCTGTAGTACTTCATTATGGTAGCCCTAACAAACTAATACAAGGAGATTGATTCTAACTCAACTATAAATGGGAGATAAAGTAGATAGTTGAATGTTTTCATTAAATTTTGATGTAGATAGACATTTTAGAGATATGGTAGTAACTCATATGTCTACTCCTTGGGAGGATTAGACCTCAATAGCTTTTGCTATTTCAGTTGACAAATGTATACACTTTAGTTGCAATTAAATGGAAGTGAGCATTTGAGACACTGAACGGCAAACTGGTGTGGACATCAGAATCACCTGGAAGGATGTTAAAATTATGGATTCTAAGGCATAATTATAAGTCTATGATGGGACATAGCTTTCATATTTTAACAAACTTCCCAGTTAGGTGCTGGTGGTTCAAGGAGCGTGATCAAGGTTAGAGAAACACTGACCTAAGTTTCTACTAAAGTTAAAAAAAATAAACAAGTTGAAAAGCATGTCATATTTTATGAGGCTGTTCCAAAGCAACAATGAAATATGGATCTGTTCATAGGGAGAACCAATTGTTCATACTTCTTCCCAACTTTTCAAGCTGTTGAATGGAGATATAAATAAATGTTAAGGTTCTCATGAATATTATTTGAAATCATATGTCTGGCACAAAAATTTTTATGTGTTATGAATTCAGGCAGGACATGTAGTCTAAATTGAAGATTCTCCAGAATTGAGGAGAACATATGGTTTGGGGACAAAACCACGGAACTCAAAAGACAGCCAACACCAATTTCTAATATAGTGCTAGTAACCAGTTCTGTGGAGAGAAAAAGAGCCCAGAATTGTAGCATTTTCCCATTTCTGTTGTGTAAATTTATCCACTATGGCCAATTTCAAGCAACCAACCACTATGTGCCCACAGTCATTGAAGTTATTTGGCCTTCTCTCTAAATTAATAGAGGGGATAGAGAATGCAGTGGTTTCCTTGTAAGAGAGTAATGCATACATTATTGGTATGCATTTTGTGAGGCTATGGAGAAAATTACTGGGGCCACCTGGTTAGCAGCAGCAAGGTAAATAGCCTGGGTCAACTTATCTAAAGAGAAAGACAAAAATAATAGCCGAGATTCTAAGTCAGTACAAGGAAACTTTTTAAGACAGTGGGAGCCAATACTGATTCCATGAAATAAAGCATATGAAGCTGCTAAAGATTTTTATCCAGCAGAAAAAGGAATGACCTAAAGAAAGGTAGTTAAACAGAAACTATGTTACTTATACTTAGTAACTATGGTACCCTACCCTGGGAGCTATCCATAGAAATCCCTCAAAGCCTAGAATTTTCTTCTTAGTTGTAGAAGATGGACTCATTAAAGACTTTGTTGGGGTGCCTGGGTCACTCAGTTGGTTCAGAGTCTGCCTTTGGCTCAGGTTGTGATCCTAGGGGTTTGGGATCAAAACTTCAAATCAGGCTTCCTGCTCAACGGAGAGTCTGCTTCTTCCTCTGCCCCTGCCCCTGCTTGTGCTCCCTTTCCCTGTCTCTCTCTCTCAAATAAATAAATAAAATCTTTTTAAAAATAAAGACTTTATCTTCTGAGTGACAATGAATAATGATTTTAATAAAAACAAAATGAAACACCACCAAAAACCCCAAAAATAAATAGCATCATTTGTGTATTAATTAAGGTACATTTTACTTTTTCTAAAAAATATATTTGTGTATAGAAAGTTCTTAAGATTATCATCTGCTAATAGTGGAAATTATAGTCACCATAAAATGATGGGGGAATGACATATTTGAATGGCTTTGTCTATTTTGAGGATTGGCCAAATAATCTGATTGGTCATTTAATAACTATAAAGAGAATTTTGCAAAAATATTTGAGAAAAATACTAGTCTATTCTGCCCAATAATGGAAAAGTAAATTTATTACATGAAGATTGTCAGCTATAAAGGCTCCAAACTACTTTCTCCTACTTAAATGGAATTATAATTTTTTCCTAATTATAAAAGTAATTTATAATCATTATAGAAAAATTGGAAAATAATGTAGTACAAAGAAATTATAATTCCTTTTAATGCCACAATCTAAGACTTAACTGACATGTGCATTTTGGTGTGTAGCTTTATAGTCTTTTTTAACTTTCTGTCAATTCTCACATGTATGTGTACTCTAGTGTAGTTATTTTGTGTATGTTACTAAACTGGAATCATACAATGAAAACTGTTACATAATCTTTTCTCTACTTACATAAATATTTCCCCATGTTGTTGAATGCCATTTTATAAAATATGCCATTTTATAAAATAATTGTGGTTAATATTCCATCACCTCAATATGTCATTCTTAACTTAATCATTATTGAATTATTAATCAACTTTGAATCTCATGCCATCACACTATACCATGCTTTGCTTTTTATTGTTTGTGTCATCTACCAATTACTACATCACCACCCCCCATGAAGACAAATTTCTCAATGATTTTAGAGTCAGTCTCATTGTCACTGTTTCCAATATTATTCTTGCTTCAATTTTGGCAAATTCAATATATAAGATGTTCTCCTATCAAGTTTCCCAGTTCCTTGACCTTCCTCTTTTTTTTAACTTTTTAAAAGATTTTATGTATTTATGTATGTATGTATGTATGTATTTTAGAGAGCACGTGCATGGGCAGAATTTGGGGAAGGGGCAGAGGGATAGGGGGAGGGATAAGCAGACTCCATGGGGAGCCAGACGTGGGGCTCGATGTCAGGACCCTGAGATCACACCTGAGCCAAAATCGAGTCAAGTGCTCAACCTACTGAGCTACCGTGCCTGTTGACTTTCTCTTCTTCAGTGACCTTCTTCTTCACTGTCTCTCCAACACTCATGGCCACGATCATATCACAGACTTATTATCAATAACTGTAACATTTTCATAATTTTATTTTAATTAATTCCATGCTCTGACTACCAAACCTATATTCCCAGTTTCCTTTTCCTTACTTCAGCAAGCCTTGAACATTTTAGAAACTCCAACTCTCACCACCTTGATTATCTCTTTTCACTCATTACCCAGATTAAGTTCTATATTCACTCATTACAAGCACTCCTTTTTAATACACTTTAAATGGTTTTGCTTAGAAAAATCACGTCTGGGGCCCCTGGGTTGCTCAGTCACTTAAGTGGCTGCCTTCAGCTCAGGTCATGATCCCAGGGTCCTGGGATCAAGCCCCACACTGGGCTCCCTGCTCAGCAGAGAGCCTGCTCTTCCCTCTCCTCCCCACTTGTGCTCTCTCTTGCTATCTCTGTCTCTCTCTCAAATAAATAAATAAACTCTTAATCTTAAAAAAAGAAAAAGAAAAATCATGACCAACTTATGCACACACTTTTGCCATTGAACATGGCTGAAGGAAAACAGAACAGATTGACCACATATCTTAACTGGGCTTTCAAGGCCAGCAAGGATACTATACTTTCCCAGTCCAATAGTCCTCAAACATTTTGGTGTCAGAAATCCCTTTACAGGGGTGCCTGGGTGGCTCAGTCGGTTGGGTGTCTACCTTCAGCTCAGGTCATGATCCTAGAGTCAGAGGACCGAGCCCCAATCAGGGCTCCCTGATCAGTGTGGGGTCTGTTTCTCCCTCTCCTTCTTTTCCTCCTCCCTGCTCGTGCTCTCTCTCTCCCTCACTCTCTCAAATAAATAAATAAAATCTTTAAAAAAAGAAATTCTAGGGGCACCTGGGTGGCTCAGTGGGTTAAAGCCTCTGCCTTCAGCTCAGGTCATGATCTCAGGGTCCTGGGATTGAGCCCCACATTGGGCTCTCTGCTCAGCAGGGAGCCTGCTTTGCTTCCTCTCTCTGCCTGCCTCTCTGCCTACTTGTGATCTTTGTCTGTCAAATAAATAAATAAAATCTTAAAAAAAGAAATTCTAAAAAATTAAAGATCCCATAGAGGTTTGGTTTATGTGGATTATGTCTATCTGAACACTTGAAATTAAAACTGAGCAGTACTTAGAATATTAGAATATTAATTTATTCATTTGTAACATTATATGCTAACATAAATAACACATTTTTATTAAAAATTATTGTATTTTCCAAAATAAAAATATTTAGTGAGAAAAAGGGCATTGTTTTAAACTTTTGTAACCTCTATAATACCTAGTTTATGGAAAGATAGCTAGACTTGTATTTTTTCTATGTTCCAACATGTTGTAACTTATTTTGATTATCGAACTATGTAAAGAAAATCTGTCCTTACATAAATAAGTCCTTACACAAAATGTTTGGGAGGAGAACATTAACTTCCTTTTCAGATAATTACAGATATTTTTCTTTGATATTATATTGAAATTCAACAAGTGATCATTTCTTAAAGCTTAGTTGCAATGTCAAATCAGATTCCAGACCGGTGAACTTTTTGTGCTATGTTACATTAAAATCCATTGGCCCATCTCACACTTTGAATGGGTCCTTTACCCATACATGATGCTATAAAATCATTTGTAAAATGATAGTTCATAGAGTTTTGCAGATCTTTTGAGTGTTGACACATTTCATTATACAACATCAAATAAGTCACATTGTGAACTTGTGGTTTCCTATTATACTCCATTACTATTATTATTTATTTTAATACCAGATTGTCCCCAGTTTGGCCAGTGGAAACCCATTGAATCTGTTATGTCCTTTGGACATAAGCCTATTATTCTTTGAGTGGTTCCAGGTCGGTCTTTTACCTTCTCTTTTCTAGCATGGAATTGGCTATTTCTCAAATAAAACCTGAATTATTTTAATAAAAAATATTACATACTAGGAAAGATCTGGGAACTTGATGTGCTCATAGCTATTAGGTGGTACTGATCCCAGCCTCTCAGTGTTCAGAGCTGTGGAACACATGGATATATTTATATGAAACACACAAACACACACACACACACACACATACACACACCCCTATACAAACACAAACATATAATTTATATCTCTCTATATCAAAAACTCTAAATTTAAATTGTTACCCCCAATTCCAACCTAACTGTTGGGGCCGATTCCATGTTAAAACCTGTTAAACCCCTAGGGTCTGCCTGGGCCTACTTAGCCATAGTGACTCCATGTTGCCTAGGTAACCATTTTGTTGTTTAATAAATGCCTCAGCAGTTACTGATACCAGTTCCGGGTAACCATTGCTAAAACACATACCTAAAACAAGGCCATTTTGTTGTTTAATAAATGCCTCAGCAATTACTAGTATCGGTTCCGGGTAACCATTACTAAAACACACAGGTAGGAGACATCCAATTAGCCAAAGCCACATACGTAGAGGTCTGCAGTTGCGCCCTATAAAACTAACCTGTAAGACCAAAGGGGGGTCGCTTTCTTCGGAGATGGCCCTGGCCGGTCAGTCTGACTTCTAATGCTTGGCATAGAATAAAACTTTACATAACTTTCACTTTGTCTCAGTCTCGTTCCTTTGATAACAGACATAACACTAACATCAGAGAGTTGCTTCAAATTCTCTTACTCTCCATATTTGTAAATCTCTCCACAATGGTGAGAAGCTTGGCTTCCATTATCCTTAAAATATTTATTTGATCTATTGCATTATAGGTAACCAATCTCTCTTTTCCTCTTCCACCACTGACTAAGCAGGTATCATCCTCACCCTGTTATCGTTGTCTCCTAAAGTCAGGCAGCTCCCCCACTTTCATACTTCTTTACACTACACTGTCTCTGATGTCTTGAATTCAAACACTTTCCCCATGTAGACACCTTTCTTACCTTGTGTGGCCCCTCCCTCTCATAGATACCCTGCTTATTCTGCTAGGCTCTTATATGCCACACATTGTGCCACCTCAATTATGGGCACCATCCCTAGCTCTTTCTGACTTTAGCACCCCACATCCTCTTCCTTATAGAAACCCTTCTAAAACTCTAGACTGTGACTCACAATGGATCCACAGCTTAGATTATCTCCCTCATGAATGCCCTCTTTGTTTCACTTAGGCTCTCACATTTAATGCTGAGTTACTCTTCAATAGGGATGTCTTCATGTCATTCAGGATCTGATGCCCAGCACTAATCCACCATGCCCCCCTCCAATACAAACTATTAACACCTATGCCTATCTTGCTGTGTCCCACCTAGTAGCTTTAGGGCTGAATTGTTAATGGAATGGAAGGGAAGGAAGTGTGGGAAAAGAAGGGAAGGAAAAGAAAGATATGAAAAAGGGAAGGAAGGGAAGGAAAAGGGAATAAGAAAAGAACTCCCATTATTACTCAATGAGTTGGTAATTAAAATTTTGACTTATTCTTTGATTCAAAAATTATTTACTCATTTTACTGAATAGATTATTTATAGCCTTTGGTTCACATTTTATAGTGTTATTTCTAGATGGATAGAGACTACAGTTTCTGCTTTTTGAAATTTATGATCAATATATAAATATTCCTGACATACTTGAAAAGAATGTTTATTCCCTTAAGCAAAAATTTTACACACACATTGTGAATGATTAAATTATCAACACCTCCATATTTTAAATTCTTAATATTATGTTTTAATTTTAAACTATGTATTTAAATAATCCTCTATTTTTTTAAAAGATTTTATTTATTTATTTGTCAGAGAGAGTGAGCACAGGCAGACAGAGTGGTAGAGGGAGAAGCAGGCTCCCTGCTGAGCAAGGAGCCCAATGTGGGACTCGATCCCAGGATGCTGGGATCATGACCTGAGCTGAAGGCAGCTGCTTAACCAACTGAACCACCCAGGTGTCCCTAAATAATCCTCTATTAATGTTTCTTTTTTTGCCACTTCATCTTTGGATTTTTTTAAGATTTTATTTATTGGAAAGAAAGAGATGACAAGTAGGCAGAGAGGTAGGCAGAAAGAGAGGGGGGAAGCAGACTCCCTGTTGACCAGAGAGCCCAATGCGGGGATGGATCCAAGGACCCTGGGATCATGACCTGAGCCGAAGGCAGAGGCTTTAACCCACTGAGCCACCCAGGCGCCCCTCATCTTTGGATTTTTTTTAAACAGTGTTTCAGTATATATATTTTGATCCCTCATTAATAAACAATAACCCTCTATCTTATTTAATGCTTCTTATAATAATTTTTACTTTCTATGATATTAATTTTTGATGCCTGATTCTGCTTTGTTTAGTTGTTGCAAATTTTAACAATTCTGAATCACTTTATTTTAGCTTTTGTACTTATGAAGTACATTTTTTAAATCCTTATTTGATTCTCTGTATTTTAAGAGAGAGGTTCAATTATTTACAGTCACTGTCACAAATTATATTTTCAAATTTACTTTTAGCCATTTGTTTTTAAATTTAATTAAATATATTTTCTGCTCTTTCTTTTGTTTTTGTTAATATGCTGACAAAGGATGTGTTGTTTTTCTCATTGCCTGTTTAATTATATACAAGATTTATATTCTGCTTTAATTGAGGATAAGGTAATTGAGTTCAATTATTCTATTTGCTTTTTTAAGATAAATATAAATTCAAGTAAGTTTTGAAAAACTTAATTACCAACATCAAGAATAAAACTATCTATACACTCCTATTTCATAGGAAAAGAAAATTAGCATTTCTCTTCTTTTTCCACTTTTCATCTCTTATGGTTAAATTATTTTTACAATGTCTTTCAAGAATTTTGATCATGTAAATTAAGTTTACTAATCATACTTACAGCTACTGTTTTGACACAATTCTTCAGCTTTGCATTTTCCTTACTACCAAAGTTTTCATAATGATTCTTATTTCCAGCTTCACTGAAATATAATTGACATATAACATTGAGTAAGTTTAAAGTACACAATATGATGATTTGATACACGTATATATTGCAAAATGTTTACCATAATAAGAATAGTTAACACATTCTTCGTCTCACATAATTACCATGCGTTGTTGTTATGGTGGGTATATTAAAGCTCTAGTCTCATAGCAACTTTCAAGTATACAATACATTATTGTTACTATAGTAACCACGCTGTACATTAAATACTAGGAACTTATTCATCTTAAACAGAAAATTTGTAGCTTTTGACCAACATCTCCCCATTTCCCCCACCCTTCATCCTCTGGAAACCACCATTCTATTCACTGTTTCTATGACTGTGATGTTTAAAATTCCACATATAAGTAAGAATATACATGTTTGGCTTTCTCTGATTTATTTCACTTGAAATATGCTCTCAAGGTCCATTGGTGTTTGTCACAAAACAGGATTTCCTTCTTTTTTATGGGTGAATAATAATCCATTGTGTACCTGTGTAACTCTCTCTCTACATACACATACACTCACACACATATTTTCTTTTTTTATTCATCTTTTGGTGGGCACTTGGGTTGTTTCCATGTCTTGGCTATCATTAAAAATGCTGCAATGAATATGGAAGTGCAGATATCGCTTTAAAACAGCAATTTTAACTTCTTCAGGTATATACCCAGAAGTGGAATAGCTAGAATATATACTAGTTCTATTTTTTAAAATTTTTTGAAGAACCTCCATACTGTTTTCCATCCATAGTGGCTCTCTAACTTACAGTAGATCCTTTAGTAAGGGCTTCCCTTTACTCCACCTCCTTGCCAGCATTTGTTATCTCCTGTCATTTTGATAATAGCCATTCTTACAGGTGTGAGATGATATCTTGTTCTGGTCTTGATTTGCATTGCCCTGATGATTAGTTATATAAAAATCCTTTCCATGTATTTGTTGGCCGTTTTTGTGTGTGTTTGGAATAATGTCTATTCAGTTCCTCTGTCCATTTTTTAATCAGATTTTAAGGTATTTTTGCTATTGAATTGTGTGTTCTTTATATATTTTGGATATTAACTATCCAATACAGGCTTTGTAAATATGTTCTCTCATTCCATAGGTTGCCTATTCATTTTGTTGATTGTTTCTTTGGTGTGCAGGAGCTTTTCAGTTTGATGCAGTTCCACTTGTTGATTTTTGCTTTTGTTGCTCATGCTTTGGTGTCATATCCAAAAAATGATTGCCAAGACCAAAGTCAAATAGCTTGTTCCCCATTTTTTCTTTCAGGAATTTTAGGGTTTCAGACCCAACATTTAAACCCTTAATCCAAGTTAATTTTTGTGAGTTGTATAAAATAAGCCTTCAGTTTCATTCTTGTGCATGTGCATAAAAGATAGTCTCTTTCCTGTGAGTATTCTTAGTTCTCTTGTCAAATATTAGTTAATCATCCATGTGGGGGGGGGGTTCTGGGTTCTCAATTCTGTTCCATTGCTCTGTTTGTTTTTATGCCAGTACCATACTGTTTTGATTATTACAGCTTTGTAATATAGTTTGAAATCAGGAAGTGATCACACAAAGCATCCAGCTTTGTTCTTCTCAAGATTGCTTTGGCTTGGCTATTTGAGGACTTTTGTGGTTCCACAAGAATTTTAGGTTGATTTTTTTCTATTTCTGTGCAAAATGTCATTGGAATTTC
>PISX010033862.1:0-14638 GCA_004024625.1 Mellivora capensis | reverse complement strand
AAAAAAGACCAAAAAATAGCATTAAGAAAATAACTCATTAACCAGTAACTTATGTGGCTACTTTAGCCTTCAAGAGGTGGAGTGTACTCCCTGCTTCTTAAGTGTGGGCTGCACATTGTGACTGCCTTCTGAAGGGGACAGTGTGGAAAGGAGGAGCAGAAAGAATAACTATACAGCATTTGAGAAGCACCACCTCAGTTAGGTGACCAAGGTCAGTATCAACAGTGATGAGTCATGTCGATGGCATGGACCCTTGATATGGCATTTTTGTCTCTGTGGTCTTCCTCTCAGAAAAATCCATAAACCCAATATAATCAAGAAAAAACATCAGAACTATTCCAGTTAAGGGACATTCCAATAAAATATCTAACCAACATTCCTCAAAACTGTAAAGGATATCAAAACCAGGGAAAATCTGAGAAACAGATATAGTCAAGGCTAAAGAAGCATGATAACTAATGTCACATGGTATCTTGCCTGGGATCTTGGAAAAGAGGAAGGACATTAGGTAAAACCTAAAGAAAACCATATAAAATTTCAACTTTAGTTAATAATGATATCTCAGAATTGGTTCCTTAGTTGTCACAGGTGTGTCATACTAATGCAAGATGTCAGAAATAAGTGAAAATGGATGTGGGGTTTGTGAGAATTCTCTCTTCTATCTCTGTAATGTTCCTGTAAATCTAAAAATACTCTAGAATAAAAAGCTTACTTTAAAAAGCCCACTGGACATTTTTGCCTTTTCTCATGTGTTTGACATTTTCCCTGATGGTGTGAAAACACTGAGTCAACTCCTTGGTAGGAATCTAGGTGGTGACACCAAACTCAAAATCAGTGTACCCTGTCCTCTCCATTGTCACACCAATACAAACTACTGATTTTATTAAATCTTGACCCTTAAGTACCTGTCCTTTGAATATTCTTTTAATAACATTTATTTATTTATTTTTAAAATTTCTTTTCAGTCTTCCAGAATTCATTGTTTATGCACCACACCCAGTGCTCCATGTACTATGTGCCCTCCATAATACCCACCACCAGGTACACCCAACCCCCACCGCACTCCTGTCCAAAACCCTCAGTTTGTTTCTCAGAGTCCACCGTCTCTTATGGTTCATCTTCCCCTCAATTTCCCCCACCTCCCTTCTCCTCTCCATCTCCCCATGTCCTCCGTGTTATTCCTTATGCTCCACAAATAAGCAAAACCATATGATAATGGACTATCTCTGTTTGACTTATTTTACTCAGCATAATCTCTTCCAGTCCCATCCATGTTGATACAGAAGTTGGGTATTCATCCTTTCTGAGACATATGAAAATATGATCATCATCATTAGCCATCAGGGAGATTCAAATCAAAACCACATTGAGATACCACCTTACACAAGTTAGAATAGCCAAAATTAACAAGACAGTAAGCAACATGTGTTGGAGAGGATGTGGAGAAAGGGGAACCCTCTTACACTATTGGTGGGAATGAAAGTTGGTGCAGCCACTCTGGAAAACAGTGTGGCGATTCCTTAAGAAATTAAAAATAGAGCTTTCCTATGACCCTGAAATTGCACTATTGGGTATTTACCCCAAAGATACAGATGTAGTGAAAAGAAGGGCCATCTGTACCCCAATGTTCATAGCAGCAATGGCCACAGTCACCAAACTGTGGAAAGAACCAAGATGCCTTTCAACAGATGAATGAATAAAGAAGATATAGTCCATAAATACCATGGAGTATTATGCCTCCTTTGAATATTCTGAGTGACAAAATGAGAAGCACACATAAAGCACCTCAGTGTACCAAAATAGAAAGGCAGTTTACCTTGAGGAAAAACCCTTGTGTGATCAAGCTGTGAGCTGAACTCTCTCTCTCTCTCTCTCTCTGTATGTGATGGCATATTCACTCAGAAGAATAATTGACAGACAAATTATGGCTACTCAGACTTATGTATTTGGCAAAGTGTTGCTCAGAAATGAATGAAGTGAGCTTGCCTCTTCAAGGAAACAACTGATAGTATTTGTGGTCAATGATAAAAGTTGAACTTTCAAGTACAGGTTAGATGTTATACAGTGGTCATTAATTCAGGTGGTACCCTGGAGCTCTGGATCTTTGTTCATGAGCACATTTACTTCTAGAACTTATTTTTAACTTCTTAACTGCCTGTGGTTTTCTAACAAATAAATATCATTGTGTCATTAATATCTGAATGCATCTCTGAAACTACAGTTTATAGAGAGAGCATTTTCTTTTCCCACTCTCCAAGTGTATTCACCTGGGTTTTGTGAACACTGATAATAATTGCACTGTAGGGCAGAGAGTAAAGGGACAGTGCTGTTCCAACAGTCTTGAAGATCAGAATATTGTCATTGTCTTTACCAATCCAAGCAGGGTATGATTGCCCATGTGGAAGACTCCAGATGCGCTCAGTGCTCTGTGGACAGATGAGGGATTACCTAGGCAGACTGTGTTTGGTGGAGTCTTGGAAAAGTGATCTATTGAGGGAACACTGTCTGCAGAGGAAATGAGGGCAGCAGGGTAAGGCAGGAGAGGTAGTTGAGCAAGAATGTGGCCTTGGCCAGAGCCTGGCTTCTGCCCAATCTTATGGGGAGGCCCCGTAGTGTAGGTCCCACCAGTCTGCCCCACCAGACTTTGGGGCAAGGAAGGGTCTGGCCTTTTGTACTACTTACAGATTGGCCCTCAACTGCCTTGTGTGTGGGTGTGACCTTCAGGCCAGGAAGCTGTTATTGTCCCAAGGGAAATTGTCCAGAAAAGGGCAGCTGTGAGTCCTCAGGAGCCAACACTCACAGCAGCTGGAGGCTGGTGCATCAGCCCAGAGATCTGGCCAGGGCATAGAGAGTATCCTTAGCAAGCTTTCAGTGATCTCTGTTTGTGCAAAATCAAAGTCAACAATCCTAGGAGTCAGAATTACTGCAGTGGCCCATGCAATGCTGAACCAATATGCACATTCTTCCTATGGGATTCCAACAAAACTAGTTGAGGCCCTGGCAGAAATTCAAGAATGAGTTGGGTCTTGGAGCTTTGTAATGAGACCAACCCATGGGATCTCGAGTTCCTTTTGACCCTTGCCTCTTCAAAGCCATCCTGGAAAATTCTGTGTGTGTATGTGTGTGCCTGCACACATGGTATGTAGATGTATATGTGAACAATCCATAGGACACAAAAATAAATGGCTTTTAGTCAATTAAAAAAATTCACACGACTCTTACAGAGGAGCTTTGTTCTATTTTGTCTGGCAAGATGTAGTCATGCATCTTATGGTAGAACACAGTTACTGGTTTTTACATTGTTGTGAAGTTTGGACCTATAAGAAAAGACCATAAGGCTAACAACAGAACCAGGGGATGAGAGGGAATGATGGGGGGGAAAATTGCCTAAAAATCTAAATATAAATTAATCTAGAAGGAGGAAAATTTTAGGTAGAGGCCAAGAAAAAGGCAAAGGGATTTTTTCTGCTCGGGTATCTGAGCATAGGGGAGCATTTCTCTGGAATGTGCTGGTGATATCAACTAGTGTGTAAACACAGAGATCCAGCTCGGGGTTGGTATGCTTTCGGACAGATAGGTTGAGGGCAGGCTCCACACATCGGACTGCACACATCTGGGCAGAAAGTTTGCAAAATTAAACACGTTAACTTTCTACTGTCTCTGAGATTGTTGTTAGGGGACTGAGGAAGCAATAGGACATGATAGCTCCATGAACAGTTTGTTCTCTGATCAAAACCCAGGTCCCCAAAGAGGCTGCAGGCACTTCAGTTTTGGAAACACAATGTTGGGTTATTGTTGTTTTGGTGAAACTTCTCTGACCATAAATGAACTTTGCCTATTAAGGTTATTTTATGCCAGGATTCTTATTGTCTGGAGAGCAAATTCACATAGAAAGTTTAATCAATATTCAGTCAAGCCAATCAGTTTTTCATGAGACAAAAATGCTGTGATAGTAATATTCTGTTTCTGTAGTCTATTATTTTTCTTTACCAAATAAGATAAAAAAAATATTTTCTCCATGAGCGAAATGGTCATTTCCCCAAGTGTATTATAAACAGGAAGTGCACCATCTGGTTGCTTTTTCTCCCTTCAGTTAGCAAACCACCTGCATCTTTAATTCAACAGGCTCTGCTTTCTGTCACTCTGCCACACAGGCTAAGGGAAAGGATGTTTTAAGAGATGTTGGCTAGCTCACAAGATGCCAGTGTCAATACCAAAGAAAAAAGGATTTGTGCCTTTTCAAAGAAACAATATAAAGTTGACTTGATACCAAATTTTCAACTGACTAAAAATTGGGAAAACTAATCTTTATAGCTAACATTTTCAAGTACTTTACTGGGTTAACCCAGTTAATCATTAGGAAGTCCCTATGAGTTAGGCACTCCTGTTATTCTTGTTTTCTTCTTCTTTTTTTAACATATCAATTTTATTATTTTTTTCAGTGTTCCAAGATTCATTGTTTATGCACCACACCCAGTGCTCCATACAATATGTGTCCTCCTTAATACCTACCATCAGGCTCACCCATCTCCCACCTACCTTCTCTCCAAAACCCTCAGTTTGTTTCTCCAAGTCCACAGTCTCTCATTCTTGTTTTCAAGATAAGCAATTAGGACACAGAGGGGTCACCAAGAAGGAAGTGGCAGAACTGGGATTTGAACTCAGGCAGGCTGAGTCCAGTGCCCATATTTCCTATCCCAAGCCTGGGCTCTGGCCCCTGTCAGAGGAGAAGGAGGCAGTTCCTGGATTCCCCAATCAGGTGGACCTTCTTTCATGGGACACAGCTTCACAGAACCAAATCCAGGAATCAGAAGAAAGTCATACCTTTCTCTTCCACAGACGTGAGGGAGGAATGACCACTGCCTGCAGGATGCATTGCCTCTTCTCCTTCTGAACAGAGATTGGAGAAGGGTGGAGTCATCGATACCCACCAAATCAGAAGCCTGGTGAGAGGATGTGCAGCTAAGGGAGAAGAACATTGTCCTGCTGCTCATGGGCAGATAAGTGCCACCACCTAAGCCCACCCTACATCAACCCCATGCCCACTGATCTTCACTTTCTTCAGTTATGGGAAGAGGGGTTTTGTGGATGAAAACAGATACAGATACAAGTGTAGGTGGAGATAGACCAACACGTCACGTTGAGACTCATCAAAGTACATGATAAAGTCAGATGCCTTATCAATTTGGGAAGGAAGGATTGCACATTATATAGTACTGGGCAATTAATAAGCTGTAAATCAGTTGTTTTAGCTTCATATCTTATATCAAACACCACAGTAAACTCTAAACGTATGAAAGAGCTCTGTGTAAAACAAAAAATTCCCCTAAGAAACAGCAAGAATAATAGGCAAATGTGAATTTCAGAATAAGAACTATTCATAAAGGCAAAAGAAGAAATCACAAAGAAAAAGATATATAGTAATATCTAAATTTTAATTTAATTTTATTATTTTTATAATTTTATTTTGATTTTATTTTTTTAGTGTTCCAAGATTCATTGTTTATGCATCACATCCAGTGCTCCATACAATACATGCCCTCCTTAATACCTACCATGAGGCCTACCCATCCCTATACCCCCTTCCCTTCCAAAACCCTCAGTTTGTTTCTCAGAATCCATAGTCTCTCATGCTTCATCTCCCCACCCCATCCCTGATTTCCCACAAATCACTTTTCCTTTCCTTCTCCTAATGTCCGCCATGTTATCCCTTATGTACCACAAGTAAGTGAAACCATATGATAATGGACTTTCTCTGCTTGACTTATTTCACTCAGCATAATCTCCTCCAGTCCCACCCATGTTGATGCAAAAGTTGGGTATTCATCCTTTCTGATGGCTGAGTAATATTCCATTGTATATATGGACCATATCTTCTTTATCCATTTGTCTGTTGAAGTAATATCTAACTTTAAAAATTAAGCCCTGGGGAAACTTAGGGGAAATATTTCACAAAAAGGGCTGACGTCTTTTGCTAATCTTTCAAATTCTTATTAAACTTACAGTAGTTTCTTGCTATCTTATTAATTTTATTTGCAGTTCTTTGATAAAGCATGAAACTGAACACTTTCAACGTTTATTCTTTTCTTAAGTGTTTGTTCATGGCTTTATCTATTTTTTTTTAATTAATGTACTCATCTTTTCTTATTGTTAAGAAATTCTTTGAACATTAAAGAAATTAACTATTTTCTATTGTATGTTTTAAAGGTTTTTCCTTGACATATCATTGATGATGGAAGTATTGTGGAGTTTCCTTTGAACTGTTCTGTTTTGCTAAATAACAATTTTATATATTGGAATCTATTCCTTTTCCTTTATAGTTTTTGGTTTTGAAATCACTCTATCTCAATATTATTGATGATTTCATTCAAAATAACTCATTCTTTCATGATTTTATATTTTGTTTTTAAATATTTTATCCATCTGGAACTTATTTTAATATGAAGAATGGGCCAAAAGATCCAGCTTTTTATTTTTTAATATGTTTACTGAAAAATCCATTTTCCACCTGCCAGTCCATTCTCCCTACTGACTTGAAATGACATTTTTATTATAAATTACATTCTCACATACTTATTTCTATTTCCTGGCTCTCCTTCTATTAATTGATCTGGCAACCTGTTCCAGTGCTGGTTCTATACTTCTTACTGTCATTTTACAATGCATTTGAGAACCTGATAGGGGAGGTCTTGTTACTCCCTTTCTTCCCTACCCAGAATATTCTTAGCTCTTCTCCCATTTTGGTTCCCCTCATGCTAATGTGCCAAGTTCCCATTGGAATTTTTGTTGGCTTACTTTGAATGTATGGATATATTTAGAGATCATTAATATTCATAATAGAGTCTTTTAAAAAAACATTTTATTTATTTAGTTGAGAACAAGAGAGAGAGAGCACAAAGGGAGAGGGAGAAGCAGACTCCCCACCAAGCAGGGAGCCTGACGTGGGGCTCAATCCCAGGACTGTGGGATCATGACCTGGGACAAAGGCAGACACTTAACCGACTGAGCCACCCATGTGCTCCATAATAGAGTCTTCTGTAATAATGTGGCACACATCTTATTTTGCACTTTTCTTTTAAAATTTTTTTAAAAGTTAAAACAGCACATACATACAAGTTAAAAAGTAAAATAGCACTGTAATATTTACAATGGAAATACCTGTCCCTTGACATGTTTACATGTCTGTTCTTTAACAGTATCTGTGTTGCCATATATACTGCTTTCTCACTGTGGTAAATGAGCAGTGAGCTACTTCAACAGAAGCAGAGAAAACATTTAGCAAAATTTAGCACCCATCCATGATTAAAAAAACAAACCAACCATACTTTGGCTATTGTGGACATTGCTACTTTAAACATTGGGGTGCAGGTGCCCCTTTGGATTGCAACCAAAAATTTGTATCTTTGGGGTAAATACCTAGTAGTGCAACTACTGGGTTGTATGGTAGTTCTATTTTTAACTTCTTGAGGAACCTCCATACTGTTTTACAGAGTGGCTATACCAGCTTCCATTCCCACCATCCCACATCTTCACCAGCACTTGTTTCCTGTCTTGTTAGTTTTAGCCATTCTAACTGGTATGAGGTGATATCTCATTGTGCTTTTGATTTGTATTTCCCTGATGCTGAAGGATGTGGAGCATTTTTTCATATGTCTTTTGGCCATTTGTATGTCTTCTTTGGAGAAATGTCTGTTCATGTCTTCTGCCCATTTCTTGACCAGATTATTTGGTTTTGGGTGTGAGTTTGATAAGTTCTTTATGGATCTTGGATACTATCCCTTTATCTGATACGCCATTTGTAAATATTTTCTCCCATTCTGTAGGTTGCCTTTCAGTTTTGTTGATTGTTTCCCGCCAAATGTCCATCAAAAATGAATGGATATATATACACACACACCACACACCCACACGTACACATATTCAGTGGAATATTACTCAGCTGTCAAAAAAGATGAAATCTTACCATTTACATCAACGTGGATGAAACTGGTGGGTATTATGCTGAGAAAAATAAGTCAATCAGAGAAAGACAATTATATGATTTCACTCATATATGGAATATAAGAAATAGTGCAGAGTATCATAGGAGAAGGGAGGGAAAATTGAATGAAGGAATATCAGAGAAGGAAAAAGTGAGAGACTTTTAACTGTAGGAAAGAAACTGAGGGTTGTTGGAGGGGAAGTGGGTGGGAGGGTAAGGAAACTGGGTGATGGGCATTAAGGAGGGCATGTGATGTGATGAGCCCTGGGTGTTTATGCAACTGATGAATCATTGAATTCTACATCTGAAACTAATGGTGTAATATATGTTGGCTAATTGAATTTAAATTGAAAAAAAAAGAAGAAGAAGAGAAAAGAAAACCAGATACCTCAGTGAATTAAGAATAAAAAAAAAACTCTCTTATGTTCATAGCAGCAATGGCCACAGTTGCCAAACAGTGGAAAGAACCAAGATGCCCTTCAACAGAAGAATGGATAAAGAAGATGTGGTCCATATATACTATGGAGTATTATGCCTCCATCAGAAAGGATGAATACCCAACCTTTGAATCAATATGGATGGGACTGGAAGAGATTAAGCTGAGTGAAATAAGTTAAGCAGAGAGAGTCCATTATCATATGGTTTTGCTTATTTGTGGAGCATAAGGAATAACACAGAGGACATGGGGAGATGGAAAGGAGAAGGGAGTTGGGGAAAATTGGAGGGGGAGACAAACCATGAGAGACTGTGGACTCTGAGGAACTGACTGAGGGTTTTTGAGGGAAGGGGGTTGGGAGGTTGGGTGAGCCTGGTGGTGGGTATTGTGGAGGGCATGTATTGCATGGAGCACTGGGTGTGGTGCATAAACAATGAACTCTGGAACACTGAAAAGAAATTTAAAAAATAAATAAAAATTTTAAAATAGACTTTTTTAATCTAATAAAGGTTATCTAAAAATTATTTTAGGGATTAGCTAGACCAAGATAAAAGGAGAAAAGACACAAAATAAATAATAAAAAATGGGGAACATTACTACCAACCTTACAGAATTTTAAATAAATATAATGGAATTCTTTGACCTAAATGGCATAGACAAAGTTCTAGAAAGACTCCAACTACTGAAGCTAAATCAAGAAGAAATAGAAATCTGAACAGAGCTGTAACAAATTAAGAGGTTGATTTATTAATCCAAAATCTTCCCCACCACCCACATACACACATAAAAAATCCCAGAACAAGATGGTCTCACTGGTAAATTCCACCAAACATTTCAAGAATTAACACCAGTCCTTCAAACTGTTCCCAAAAAACAATAAAATATGACAGGCCATTATCCAAATAATTCTATAAGATCAGCACTCCTCTGCTGCTACCAAAGCTACCAAAGCCAAACAAAAACATCATAAGGAAAGAAAGTGGACCAATACCCCTCATGAGTATAGACATGAAAGTCCTCAATAAGATCCGTTCAACCCAAATCCAGCAACAGACATAAAGGATTAATATACCATGACCAAGAATAGAATGTTGGCGTAGCCTTAATATTTCCATTTGGGTGACCTTATAACCTCTGTTTCTCTTCTGAGACTTTCTATGGCTTTGCATTTATTTTACATTGTTTGTGATTGTTCCCTTGAGCATTTTAGTGATGGCTGCTTTATGATCTCTGTCAGATCATTCTAATCTCTGCCACCGTAGTGTTGTGATCTACTTTTAATCAGCTTGGAATCCTCCTCGTTCTCTATAAGATGGGTTTTTAATACAAATCAGAACATTTTGGGTATGATTTTATGTCTCTCAATGTTGTTTAAACTTTCTATTTTAGCTGGCTTCCTTGGACACCTTTCTGGCAAAGCAGGGGTGGGGGTGGGGGTTCCCACCTTAGTGATGCCAGGTAGGGTGGAAGTACAGGTTCCCTACTCAGCCTCCATTGACACCTGATGGTGGAACTCCTCTTTACTTCTGGGTAGAGGTGGCAGTCAGAGCTTCCCATACTGCCTCCACTGATGACTGCTTGACTGGAAGAAATAGGTTTGCTCTGTTATCATTGTCCATGTGGCTTCCACTTACAAAATGGAAGGGAAGTTGGTCTCATTACCTCTGGTTAAGTATTGAAAGTCCTGACTCTCTTCTAGTCCTCAGCCTGACACCACTCAGGTGGGGAAGGGGAAGTGTCTTCTTACTGCCAGTGGGGTTAGAAGTCCCAGCTCCCTCCCTAGCCTTCTCTAGTCCTATCCTGCTGGCATGAAGTTAGGGTGTCTCACACAGCCTAGAGAAGATGTAAGTCTACACTCTCCCTCAGTCTTTGTGCACAGGGACAGTGATTATTATCTAAAAGTTTTCTGTCTTGCTTGGTTGTCTCATTCCTTTGACTAGAGAGATCAAGATTTTTTGGTGGTTTTTTTTTTTTTGGTCCACACCCTTTAAAGTTTTGGGGCGGCCAGATTCTCTAGCATTCAGTTGGACATGTGAGGCATTAAAAAACAAGCAAACAGGGAACTCACTGCCATATAATTTTCCAGTCCCAAGGTGTCAAGCCTATCTGCCTCCTTCTTTCCACCTTTCAGAGTCTTCTTATGTTCACTTATATATAATATCCAAGGTTTTTTCTTGGACTTGGAGGAAGTAAAGGGGAAGTCATCCCCCTCTCTTGTTTTAACTGAACATTTTGTTCCCTCTTGTGGTTTATAATTTATAATTCCTTTAAAAACTTTTTAGTGGTTGTCTTAGGGCTTACAATATATATATTTTAAGCAACCTATAACCATCTTTAAATAATACTGTACCTTTTCAAGTGTAGTGCTGGAACCTTGTGACAGAGTACGGCCAATCCCTCTCTCCTGTAGCTATCCTTTGTTTCTTTTAACTGTACATTATAAAAACCTCAATGCATTGTCACCATTATTGCTTTAAACAAAAAAATTATCACTTAGATTAATTAATAGTAGGAAAGCTGAAGATGTTATTTTGTTTTCATTTATTCCTTCTCCAACACTCTTCTTTCTGTAAGTGTTTCCAAGTTTCTGACCATGATTAGCATTTCTTGCAGGCAAGACCATACTGGTCATTAATTTCCTGTTTTTGTTTGCCTGAGAAAGCCCTTACTTGTCCTTAACTTTTGAAAGATAATCTTGCTGGGTATGGAACTCTAGACTGGTATTTTTCTTTCTTTCAACATTTTCAAGATTTCACAAGTATAGATTCCCTCATGGTCCAGACTGGAATTGCTGAGCCTACACATCATGAATGAAGACCTGCATTGCACATAAAAGATGACACAGTCATGAGTTCTACTTCCGTACATATCACAAAAATTTGTTCATAATGATGAGTTTTTTCTATCTGATGGGATGAAATTTATCCCATTGACCTAATTAACATTTCCTCTAATTATTAGGAAGTTTGGAATTTGTTTTCATTTATCTATTGATCATTTATTTTTCCTTTTCTCACGAGTTGCTTGCTCACCTCTCTAGGGCATTTTCAGGTCATTTTAGGTTTCTTATCTTTTCTTTGTTGATTTATAAGGTATCTTTATACATTTGACCAATCAATCTTCTGTTATTTGCATTGCAAATATCTTTCCAGTTTGAAATGCCTTTTCCCTTGGTTTTGGTGTCTATCACTGTACAGTGTTTTTCACTTTCACGAAGTCCAAATTAATATTTTATTTATACTTCATGGTTTATGCTTTATACCTCATTTAAGAAATTTTTTCTATAATGTATAGATTATAGTGTCTAACATTGTTGAATTTTATCAGCTTAGTTGTTATTTAGCTACCCTTTCAGTTTGATGCTTAATTTAATTTTATTCTTATTTTTGCAAAAGATGTTCAGAAGGATTTTTAAAAATTTCCAAGTGACAAAGCTTTCTGGTTTTTCTTTTTCTTTTTCTACTTTGCTTACTACTTTAATTTTACTACATTATACTCAGAATTTGTTCTGTGTTTTTTGTGTCTTTCTTTAGCCTCAATCTAAAGCATAGGATCTCAGCATTTTATGCCACCCATATGGTAGAAGACTCAAAGGCATCACCAGCACATACGTGTATGCTTGTATGGAGAGAGAATGGGTATCACCAGCCATTAAGGGGAGTCCAACACAACTTGGAGATTCTGCTATGTGATATTTAACATATATTTTTTTGACCTCCTAATTCATGGTGATCCTGATGACATTAAAACTCAATCTGTGTCTGAAATTTAAGTGATTAAGTTAGCAAATAGCCTTTCAACATTCCCTCTCCACATATCCATTTTTGTTGTACTACCAGCCAGAACAACCTAGAGCAATCCAGCTTTGCCCCCTGAAAAGACCCTGCACAGGAGAAACTAGGACATTAATTGACTACCATGTCCACTCTATTCCACACCCAATTCTACTCTTTAGCTGGTTTTTTGGTCAGTTTTACGTGAAGGACATGCAATGAACACCACCACATGGTAGACTCTAAATAATCATAGGCCAAAAATAAAATATTCCCCAAATTTTAATAATGTGATCTTCTTCAATTATTGAATTTCCCTAAAAATATTAAAACCTTGGTCACATATTCTCCCTTCCCACTGGGAAATGAATGTCCTCAAATGAAATGTCCCCTCCCCATGATGCCAAAGAAATGAAGGTCTCTCCCCAAATTACCTCTCTCTTTTCTTTTTCTGTTGAGTCCCAGGCATGTGGCCATGCTGCTGCCACCTCCCAGTGGACTGCACAGCACCTCTCAGTCAACTTCAGACCAGAAGGTTCCAGGCCAGCAGCACAGAGGAAGGAGGGATGCAGATGACACAGATCTGTCTTGAGTCATTCTTTGTGTTAATGCTGTCTCTAGGATACCATATTTTTCCAAGGTCCTGAATCCTGCAGAGTGATATATATCTTCTTGCTTAATACATATTTATTGGAAATTAATGATGATAAGCATCTGCTTTCTACGTCTGCCAAGTGGTACATTTTCATAATTCTCTTCTAGTCTGAAAAGCAATTGATTCATCTAAGAGAGACAGCCAGAAGAAAGATACTGGAACTAAATTTCCTTTTGTATTGTAAAATGCCTATGTTGAAACCTCCTCTAGTTTCTCCTGCTTTAACTCTGTCATAACACAGCCCCAGACTTCACTTACAGACCCCACAGATCTGCATTTGGTAATGAAGATTTTGTGAAGACATTTGCTTTTTTGAAAGTAGAGGAGAGGGAAGAGTTACACTGTATCCCTTAAACAAAAATTTCAGCAAACATTTCCCTTCAATACCTCTGTCCTTTCTCCAAGGGCCACATGCTCCTTTTATTTACTTCTTTTCAAATACACACACACACACACCACATACACACACATATGTCCATGTTCCCCTGACATTCCAGATATTCCAGACTCTTCTCCCCATCCCCAACACTAAGTCTAAATCTTCTCTGCTTTCAGTCTCACTCAGTAAAGCAAAATCTTGGAGCTCCTGTGTGGCTTAGTGTTAAGTGTCTGCTTTTGGCTCAGGTCATGATCCCAGGGTCCTCAGATTGAGTCCCCCCCAACCCCACCCATGGGGCTCCCTGCTTAGCTGGAGCCTGCTTCTTCCTCTCTCTCTGCCTGCCACTCCCCTTGCTGTGTTCTCTCTCTCTCTCTGTAAAATGAATAAATAAAATCTTTTTTTTTAAAGAAGGGAAAACAAAACCTTGGCATGTATTAAGTCCTTGACCAATGTTGGACTCACAATGGTGAAGATTAGGTTTTAATAACCCTACAAAAATCCATAAATACAGTAAAACATATCTCTGTACCTCACTGAAATCCAATACACTTTTTCCAGTGGGCTCACTCAACATGGTCACTTCTTTCTCTAATGCTGAACATCAGAAGAAGCAGTCAATGACATAAAGGGACATGCAACTTCATAACCACGTCACCGAACGTGAGTATCCCAGTGCAGTGAAATGCTCACACTCTGATATTGGGATTGAGATTTCATCCTGAGGATGGAGACCAACTGAGAGGACAACAGCTTGCTGACTCTCATTTCACCCTCAGGAGTGCATATGTCGTCATGTGTCATCAATGGGGAAGGGCAGGCAGAGTCCCTCTGAGATAGTTTCTTCACCTACCTCCTTTCCTATGATTGCAATGACTTAATTTAATGCATTTTTATTAGGCTCTGCCATCTTTTACTCAGCTATGGTAAGGGGAGGCTCTATTTATTTTGCCACATATAGAAAATGCACATTCAAGAAAAGTATTTTCATCATATGATGTGCCTACTGTAAATAATCTAATAAAAATGCCATACTGGGGGAAAATGTCTGTTTTTCCTTTTTAATATTTCCTTGGGGATTCAGGGTCTTTTCTGTTTCCATACAAATTTTAGGATTATTTGTTCCAGCGCTTTGAAAAATGCTGATGGTATTTTGATCGGGATGGTGCTGAAAGTATAGATTGCTCTAGGAGGCATAGACATTTTAACAATGTTTATTGTTCTGATCCATGAGCATGGAATGTTTTTCCATCTTTTTGTGTCTTGGTCAATTTCTTTCATGAGTGCTCTGTAGTTCCTCGAGTATAGATCAATTACCTCTTTGGTTTGGTTTATTCCAAGGTATCTTATGGTTTTGGTGCTATTGTAAATGGAATTTCTTCTCTAATTTCTCTTTCTACAGTTTCATTGTTAGTGT
>PISX010033861.1:0-14641 GCA_004024625.1 Mellivora capensis | reverse complement strand
AGGGCCATCTGTACCCCAATGTTTATAGCAGCAATGGCCACGGTCGCCAAACTGTGGAAAGAACCAAGATGCCCTTCAACAGACGAATGGATAAAGAAGATGTGGTCCATATACACTATGGAGTATTATGCCTCCATCAGAAAGGATGAATACCCGACTTTTGTAGCAACATGGATGGGACTGGAAGAGATTATGCTGAATGAAATAAGTCAAGTAGAGAGAGTCAACTATCATATGGTTTCACTTATTTGCGGAGCATAACAAATAACATGGAGGACATGGGGAGATGGAGAGGAGAAGGGAGTTGAGGGAAATTGGGGGGAAGATGGACCATGAGAGACCATGGACTCTGAACAATAACCTGAGGGTTTTGAAGGGGTGGGGGGTGGGAGGTTGGGGGAGCCTGGTGGTGGGTATTTTGGAGGGCACCCATTGCATGGAACACTGGATGTGGTGTAAAACTATGAATTCTGTTATGCTGAAAAGAAATAAAAAAAAATAAAAATAAAAATAAAAATTAAAAAAAAAAAGAATTTCTCAAACTCAACACCCAGAAAAACAAAAAATCCAGGAATTGGGCAGAAGATATGAACAGATATTTCTTCAAAGAAGACAGGCAAATGGCCAACAGACTCATGAAAAAATACTCCATGTCAGGGCGCCTGGGTGGCTCAGTGGGTTAAGCCTCTGCCCTTGGCTCAGGTCCTGATCTCAGGGTCCTGGGATCGAGCCCCACGTCAGGCTCTCTCCTCTGTGGAGAGCCTGCTTCCCCCCTCTCTCTGCCTCCTTGTGACTTCTCTCTCTGTGTGTCAAATAAATAAAAAAAATCTTAAAAAAGAAAAAAATAACTCCATGTCACTTGCCATCAGGGAAATACAAATCAAAACCACAATGAAATACCACCTCACACTGGTCAGAATGGCTAAAATTAACAAGTCTCTGGAAACAACAGATGTTGGCAAGGGTGTGGAGAAAGGGCATGTGATGTGATGAACACTAGGTGTTATATGCAACTGATGAATTATTGAACTGTACATTTGAAACTAGTGATGTACTCTATGTTGGATTATTGAATTTAAATAAAAAGAAGAAGAAAAAAACCCCTTATGAGGTATTAATTCACTTCCACTAGGATGGCAACAATAAAAAAAGAGAAAAAGAAATATTGATGAGGATATGGAGAAATAGGACCCTTGAACATTGTTGTTTTGAATGTAAGATGATGTAGCTGCTGTGGAAGACAGACTGGTAGCTCCTCTAAAATTTAAAAAAATATCTTCAATATGATCTAAGAATTCCACTTCAGGGTAGAAATCCCAAAGAACTGAAAACACATGCTTAAGACAATTATTTGTGAATGTTCATAGCAACAGTATTTACAATAGCCAAAAGGCGAATGTCCACCAATTGATAAATGTATCCATTTATAATGTGACATATTACCCAGCCCTAAAGAGGAATGAAGTACTGGTACATGATGTGACATGGATAAACCTTGAACACATTGTGATAAGTGAAAGAAGACACAAAAGGCTAATTTTATGGAATGTGCAGAATAGGCAAAGCCATGTAGACACAAGTGGATTAATGATTGCAGAGGATGGTGTGAGGGAGGAATGGGGTGTGATTGCTAATGCCTTTATTTTTGGAGTAATGTAAATGTTCTAAAACTAGATAACAATAATGGTTTCAAGGCTCTCTGAATATACTAGAAATCACAGAACTGTACACTTCAATAGGGAAAATTGTATGGTTTGTGAATTACCGCTCAATAAGCCTTTTATAGAATAACAAGTATCTTCTCTCTTATAACCACAGTGCAATAATTAAAATTAGAAAGTTAACACACTAATGTAATACTGTTATATAATTTATATATCTTAGTTTGAATTTGTCATTTGTTCTATTAATGCCCCTTATAGCAAAAGAAAGTCTTTGATCTTGTGTTGTAATTAGTTTTCATGTCTCATCTCATTTAATCTGGAACAATTTCTCAGTTTCCCTGCCCCTCCCATCCCCTGACCACTTAAAAAAAAGATTTTATTTATTTTTGTCAGAGAGAAAGAAAGCACAAGCAGGGAGAGCAGCAGTCTCCCTGCTGAGCAAGGAGCCTGATGTGAGACTCAATCCCAGGACCCTGGGATCACGACCTGAGCTGAAGGCAGGATTTTCACCCACTGAGCCACCTAGGCTCCCTTGACCATTTTAAAGAGTAAATTATTTTGTACAATGCTTTGTTTCTTCTGATATTTTCTTATGATTAGTTTCAGATTATGCATTTTTGTTAGGAATACCACAGAAGTGGTAATGTGCCTTTTCTTTGCTGTGTATCCTAGCAAAGGGCAGGTGGAGGTAGTTGTCCAGTCATTGATGATGTAAGGTGGTGTCTGCTTGGTTTTTCCATTGTCAAGGTGTTATATTTTCTTGTGAAATTAATATGTACCTTGTGGAGAAATACATGTATGACTATGTAAATATCCTCAAATTTCTATCCCTTTGAATGGAATTGAAGATTTTTGCCTGAAAAATTCAGACTCACATCAGTTCCTATTTTTGTTTTGGTGGGTTTTATTTTGATTTAAAAGACTCAAAGAGCTTTGAGTTTTCTAAAAGATGTACAGTCAAGCACTGGCCTGCCTATTTTTTTAAAAGATTTTATTTATTTATTTGGCAGACAGAGATCACAGGTAGGCAGAGAGGCAGGCAGAGAGAGGAAGGGAAGCAGGCTCCCTGATGAGCAGAGAGCCCGATGCAGGGCTCGATCCCATGACCCTGGGACCATGACCCGAGCTGAAGGCAGAGGCTTTAACCCACTGAGCCACCCAAGCGCCCCTGGCTTGCCTATTTTGAAGGGAACATAGAAATAGCCAAATTAGCCAGGTTAAATCATCCCTATTTGCAGAGAATATGATGACATCTTGACTCAGTGGCTTAACACCAGCTAATTTTTGGGAGTTTGCCCTCTGCCTTCTTAGACTTGGAGGGGTGTTTTGATGATTTGGTAATTATTGTAAATAACACTAAGGTAGTTATTTATACTTCACAGAGGTTGAGAGAGTCCTGGACAACTTTTATTTGTTGAGATTTCAGGAATATTAAAATATAAGTAACAAAAGTGGGTTGTGACTCTGGTAGAAAAAAGATCAATAGTTACTGGCTGTGGGGGTGAGGGTGAGCTGAGGTTGCCTGGAAAAGGCCAGAGAACTTTTTAAGGTAATGGAATTTTGTGTATCTTAATTGGAATGATACACCATGGTGTCAAGTGTTATAATATGTTTTACCTAAAAATCCCCACCAACACATACTGAGCTCTGGTTAATGATGCACATGCTGAGACATTTAGGGAAGGGCACTGATGTCAGCTTAACTTAGATGCTGACATCATTGGATGGATAGGTAAACAGAGGGATAAATTTGTGATAAGACAGGTTTCCAAAACTTTAACAATTGTAGAATGTAAGTAGGGGCTAAATGAGTGTTCAGTTTCAACTTTTCTGTATATTTGAAAAATTTCATAACAAAATGTTGAAGGAAGGGGGAGGAGCAAGATGGCAGAGGAGTAGGAGACCTAAATTTCCTCTGGTCCAAGAATCCAGCTAGATAGTTTTCAAACCGTTCTGAACACCTACAAACTCAAAAGGAGATTGAAGAAAAGAATAGCAGTAATTCTTTTTTTTCTACTTAAAAAAAATTGTTTATTGCATCCAAGTCAGAAAAGAATAAAATTGTCTCTGAACATGATTTAATCTTAAAGAATAGCAGTAATTCTATGAATAGAAATGCAACCACTTTCTGGAAGGTAGGACATATGAATAAGTGAATCCAAGGTGACATTTTGTATTAGGCAGCAGAGGGGGTTGGGGAAGGAGCCTCCATCAGCCAGTACCAGCAAGTGATAGAACAGAGGAGCACAAAATCAGAACTTTTAGAAGTCTGCTCTGCTGAAGGACGTTGCTCCAGTGGCTAAGCAGGGGGTGGAACACTTGCTGGCACAATATGGTCTCAGGACCCTCAGGGTCACAGAAAGACCAGCGGTACCTGAGTGTGGCAAAACTCCCAGGTATCAGAGAGAGGAATCCGGCTGCAAAGACAGAGCTGACAGAGCTCTCAGCTTGGAGTTTACATAAACCATGATCCATGGCACAGTTGGGCCACTACTCTTCAAGCAGAGACCCTACAAGTGGCAGATCCAGGGATACTCCCCTTCCTCCTCCCACCAGGAGCAGCACAGGAGCACATCACAGGAATCTTCTGGGTTTGGAAACTCCAAACAGGGTCATGTGCTAGAGATAGAAACACTTGGTCATAGGCTGGGTGAGAATGGAACATGGCTAGAGACCAGGGGGACAAGAGAGATTGACTGCTTTTCTCTGAGGGTGCACTGAAGAGTGGGGCCCTGAGCTCTTGGCTCCTCTGGGTCTGAGATTGGGAGGCCACCATTATCATTATTGTTCTTCAAACCTATACAGAAAGCTTTCAGGGAACAAAAGCTACTGAGACCAAACCCAAGCAGATTACTTAGCCTGGTCCCTGGCAATGGTGGTGCAATTCCACCTCAGGCAAAGACATTTGAGAATCACTACAGCAGGCCCCTCCCCCAGAAGATCAGCAAGAACATCCAGCCAAGACCAAGTCTACCAATCAATGAGAACTGCAAAACTCCAGTGCTAGGGGAATACAGCACATAGAATTCATGGGTTTCCCCCCATGATTCTTTAGTCTTTCAAAGTTAATTTTTAAAATTTTCTTAATTTTTTCTTTTTCTATATTTTTGAAATTTTCTTCTTTCCTTTTTCTTTTTTTTCCATTTTTTAAAATTTCTTTTCAGCGTAACAGAATTCATAGTTTTTGTACCACACCCAGTGTTCCATGCAATCCGTGCCCTCCATAATACCCCCCACCTGGTTCCCCCAACCTCCCACCCCCCGCCCCTTCAAAACCCTCAGGTTGTTTTTCAGAACCATGAGAGACTATGGACTCTTCTTTCCTTTTTCAACCATCTTATCAATTCCTTTTTAAAAATCCTTTTTTTAGGGGGCGCCTGGGTGGCTCAGTGGGTTAAGCCTCTGCCTTCGGCTCAGGTCATGATCTCAGGGTCCTGGGATCGAGTCCCGCATCGGGCTCTCTGCTACGTGGGGAGCCTGCTTCCTCCTCTCTCTCTCTCTCTCTCTGCCTGCCTCTCTGCCTACTTGTGATCTCTGTCAAATAAATAAAATATTAAAAAATATTTTTTTCATTTTTACACTCATATTCTGTCCCTTCATTGTATTTTTTGTATATATATATATATATTTTTTTTTTTCCTTTCTTTAAAATTTTGGGATACAGTTTCTTCTAGCAGCCCAAAATATACCTAAATTTAGGGTATGGCTTTGTTCTAGTGTCCTGCCTGATCACATTCTCTCCTTTTTTTTTTTTTTAAATTTTTTCTTTCTTCTTTCAATCAACTTCTTACCAATTCCTTTTAAAAAATGTTTTTAAACTTTCATCTTTATAGTCATAGTCCATCCCTTCAACATATTTACCTTTTTTTGTATATACATAGATTTTACTTTCTTAAAATTTTGGGAGGCAGTTTCTTCTAAAAGACCAAAATACATGCAAAATGTAGTATGTGCCTCTGTTCTATCCACCAGCCTGATCATATTCTGTTCCCCCCCCCCTTCTTTCCCCCCTGGTTTCAGGTCTCTCCTGATTTGTTTAGTGTATATTTTTCTGAGGTCATTTTTTAGTATTTTGTTCTCTCATTCATCTATTCTTCTCTGGACAAAATGACAAAACAGAAAAACTCACCTCAAAAAAAAAAAAAAGAACAAGAGGCAGTTCTGATTGCCAGGCGTCTAATCAATAAGGACATTAGTAAGATGTCAGAACTAGAGTTCAGAATGATGATTATAAAGATACTAGCTGGGCTTGAAAGCAAGCATAGAAGATACTAGGGAGTCCCTTTCTGGAGAAGTAAAAGAACTAAAATGTAATCAAGTCAAAATAAAAAAGGCTATTAATGAATTGCAATGAAAAATGGAGGCTCTTACTGCTGGGATAAATGAGACAGAAGAGAGAATTAGTGATATGGAAGACCAAATTATGGAGAATAAGGAAGCTGAGAAAAAGAGATAAACAACTACTGGATCATGAGGGTAGAATTCGAGACATAGGTGATACCATAAGATGAAACAATATTAGAATAATTGGGATCCCAGAAGAAGAAAGAGAGGGGGAAGAAGGTATATTGGAGCAAATTATAGCAGAAAACTTCCCTAATTTGGGAAGGAAATTGGCATCAAAATCCAGGAGGCACAGCGAACCCTCCTCAAAATCAATAAAAAATAGGTCAATACCCTGTCCTCTAATAATGAAACTTACAAGTCTCAGTGACAAAGAAAAAATTCTTGAAGCAGCTTGTGACAAGAGGTTTGTAACCTACAATGGTAGAAATATTCTATTGGCAGCAAGCCTATCCACAGAGACCTGACAGGCCAGAAAGGACTGGCATGGTATATTCAGAGCACTAAATGAGAAAAATATGCAGCCAAGAATACTATATCCAAACAAAGATGGCAGAGAAGTAGGAGACCCTATTTCAACTGGTCCCATAAGTGAGTTAGATATCTACCAGAACACTCTGAACACCCATGAAATCAGCCCGAGATGTAAAATTATACACTTCTGGATCTCTAGAGGAGCAGAAGACATCAGTGGAGAGGTAAAGCAGAGTGGGGACACTCAGACTGATATCAGAGGATAAGCAGAAGGGGGAGGCAGTCACCCAAAGTGACCCATTGGAAAGTAATACCCCAATATGTAAGTGCCCTGTGGTTGGGGAACAGTATTAACTTGGAGTCTGGTTGATGGTACTCAAAAAGAGCAAAAGATCTCAAGGGGCAGATGGAGGAATTGGGCTGTCATGGGCACCAGCCTAAGCCCACGGACCCAGGACAGCCACCGCCAGTGACCACCTGTGCCAGAGAGAGTGAGGTGGAGCCTCCAGTCTGTGGTCCCTGAGCCCCTGCCTTTGCACTGCTTGCACCACTGCGTGACTGGGCACACTCCTGCCCACACGTGAGAGAATCTGTTGTGGGCGCCAGCTGGTGCTTTCTAGGTCCACAGCCTTCTGTGCTCTGTGTGCCCTGTGAAACCATGGAGTGTGAGCACTCTTCTGCCCATGCCTGAGAGAGCTTGGTGTGGGTGCCAGCTGGCACTCTTTATTTTTTTTAAAAAGATTTTATTTATTTATTTGACAGACAGAGATCACAAGTAGGTAGAGAAGCAGGCAGAGAGAGAGGAGGAAGCAGGCTACCTGCTGAGCAGAGAGCCTGATGCGGGGCTCGATCCCAGAACCCTGGGATCATGACCTGGGCTGAAGGCAGAGGCTTTAACCCACTGAGCCACCCAGGCGCCCCCCAGCCAGCATTCTTTAGGACACCGGTCTTCTGCTACCAGTGGAGGGTCTGGATGCTCCCAGCCTGCACCTGGAAGAACCTGGTATAATCCCTCATCAGGATACCTCAGTGGCAGCCTTCTGCGACCTGTGCAACCATGGGGTCTGAGCACACCCTGCATGAGCCTGGATCCCAGACAGAAGTCCCAGCAAAGGCAGCCACCAGAAGCGGCCTCTCTAGACCAATATTGCTTGTCATTTTAGGGGCAGAGAGTGCAGAGACAGGGGGGCACCTCAAGTGACCACTGAGACAATGGCTAGGGGTGCACACCACCTGTAGAAGGTTGTACTGTTTAGCGGAGTTTGCAGAGAGGGAGTCTGTATGTTCTGGACCATCCAGAGGGGAGCAGACTGAAGCTTCTCTCTGAGGTGGAGGTCTGGGTGCAGTTTACTTTTCACTAAACCTCCAAAAAGCTGCAAAAAGCCTCCAAAGGAAAAAAAACCTCCAGAGAACAAAAGCCTGAAAAACCGGTTTCCACAGAGCCCAGCCCCTTGAAAGAGGGCAGGATGACTCAACCCAAGCAAGACTGACTGAAAAACAACATGGCAGGCCCCTTCCCCAGAAGGCAAGCCAAAATAACGAGAGGACAACAACCACAGGGTCCCCATAAAATGTAAAAACCCCAACATCAGGGGAAAAGAATATATTAAGTTCCTGGTATTGCCCTAAAACCTGCATATTTCATAGATACGACTTTAAAAAAAAATTCATTCTTATGATTCTTGTTCTTTTAATTGTTTTAACCTACTTACCATTACAACTAGAGGTTTAATACAACATATTCCATAATAACCTTTTAACTTGAACTTTTTTCATACGTATACCTGTGTTTTTCTTTTTCTTTTCTTCTTTCTAAAAATATACATATAGGGTGCCTGGGTGGTTCAGTGGGTTAAGCCTCTGCCTTTGGCTCAGGTCATGATCCTGGAGTCCTGGGATCGAGCCCTGCGTCAGGCTCTCTGCTCAGCAGGGAGGCTGTTTCCCCCCTTTCCCCCCTCTGCCTGACTCTCTGCCTACTTGTGATCTCTGTCTGTCAAATAAATAAATAAAATCTTAAAAAAATAAAAATAAAAATATACATATAGATATAAGCTTCAAGGTAATCCTTTTTCCCTAATCAATACTACCCCTATATGCAAACCAGTTTTAATCTCCCTTTATCTCTGGAAAGTTGAGTCCTTTAACAAAGTTATCAAGATACACCCAGGAAGAATCAAATAACCTTCTTTGTCCACATCAAGGATTTATAACCACCCTCCCATCTTCTGTCAGCATTTCTGTGTATTTGTTTTTGTTCTGGTATTATATAAATCTTATTCATGGGGTTCATTTTGGCTGGGTTCATTGTTTTTTTTTTTTTGTCATTTACTTTTTTTTTTTAAGATTTTTTAAAAAATTTATTTATTTGATAGACAGAGATCACAAGTAGGCAGAGCAGCAGGCAGAGAGAGAGGAGGAAGCAGGCTCCCCTTGAGAAGAGAGCCTGATGTGGGGCTCGACCCCAGGACCCCAAGACCATGACCTGAGCCGAAGGCAGACGCTTAACGACTGAGCCACCCAGGCGCCCCTTGTCATTTACTTTTGTTGGTCTTTTTGTTTGTCCATTTTTGTTTATATACCTTATAAATCTTATTTTTGGGGCTCATTCTGGCTGGGTTTTCTCTTTTTCTTTCTCTCTCTCTTTCTCTTCTTTCTTTTTGGTGGTAACTTCCAATTGCTCCAAAACATTACAGGGTGCACCTTGCCTGGATAGTGGTTGATATATTCAGCTATATATACCCTCAACCACCTCTCACCAAAATGACTAGGAGGAAGAACACCCAACAGAAGAAAAATTCAGAGACTGTGCCCTCTCCATCAGAACTATTGGATATGGACATAACAGTATGTTGGAAAGGGAATTCAGGGTAACAATTTATCCAGGCAATGGCTAGGTTAGAGAAAACCATTAGTGACAACATAGAATCTCTAAGGACAGAAGTGAAAGTCAACCTGGCAGAGGGTAAAAACACTATCAATGAGATCAATCTATCTCAACACTCTAACAGCTAGGGTAACTAAGGCAGAAAATAGAATTAGTGATCTCGAGGACAAACTGATATGAAAAAGGATCAGGAAGAGGTCTGGAACAAACAGCTTAGAAGCCATGAAAACAGAATTTGGGAAATAAATGACGCCATGAAACGTTCCAACGTCAGAATTATTGGGATCCTTGAGGGTGTGGGGAAAGAGAGAAGACTAGAAGATATAGTTGAACAAATTTTCCATGAAAATTTTCCCAGTCTGGGCAATGGAATAAGCACTCCTGTCCTAGGGGCAGAAAGAACACCCACCAAGATCAACGAATCTAGAAAGACCTCAGGACACTTGATTGTGCAACTCACAAATCATAATTTTAGACAAGAGCTTCTAAGGGAAGCTAGGGGGAAGAGATTCCTTATGTACAGAGGAAGGCCTATCAGAATAATGTCAGACCTGTCCACAGAAACCTGGCAAGCCAGAAAGGGCTGGCCAGACATATTCAGGGACTAAATGAGAGCAACATGCAGCCAAGAATACTTTATCTAGCAAGTTTGACATTCAAAATGGATGGAGAGATAAAGAGCTTCCAAGACCGGCAAGGTTTAAAAGAGTATGTGACCACCAAGCTGGCACTACAAAAAAATATTAAGGGAGGCTCTATAAAAGAAGAAAGAACCCAAGAGTGACATAGAACAGAAATTTACAGAGACAATCTATAGAAGAAAGGACTTCACAGGCAACATTATGTCAATAAAAACGTATCTTTCAATAATCACCCTCAACACGAACAGCCTAAATGCTCCCATAAAATGGCACACGGTTGAAGACTGGTTAAAATGACAGAACCCATCCATATGCTGTCTCCAAGACACATTTGGAACCTAATGACATATCCAGACTGAAAGTGATGAGTAGGAAAAGCATGATTCATGCTAACAGGCCTCAAAAGAAAGCTGTGGTAGTGATTCTCATAAGAGATAAATTAGATTTTAAGCTAAAGACTATAGTCAGAGACACAGAAGGACACTACATCATTCTTAAAGGGTCTTTCAACCAAGAAGGTCTAAAAATTGTAAATATTTACGTCCCCAATATGGATGCAGGCAATTACATAATCCAACTGTTAATCAAAATAGTCATATTCATGATATGAATACATTAATAGTAGGGGATCTTAACATGCCATTCTCAGTAATAGACAGATCATCTAAGCAGAATATTAATAAAGTAACAAGAGCTTCGAATGACCAATTGGATCAGATGGACCTCATAGATATATACAGAACATTCCGCCTTAAAACAACAGAATACTCATTCTTCTTGAGTGCACATGGAACTTTCTCCAGAATAGATGACATACTGGGTCACAAATCAGGGCTAGAAGAATATCAAAAGATTTAGATTATTCCCTGCATACTCTCAGACCACAATACTTTGAAACTGGAACTCAACCACAAGAAAAAGTTTAGAAGGAATTGAAACTCTTGGAAGCTAAAGACAACCCTGCTTAAGAATGTTTGGATTGGGGCACCTGGGTGGCTCAGTGGGTTAAAGCCTCTGCTTTCGGCTCAGGTCATGATCCCAGGGTCCTGGGATTGAGCCCCATATTGGGCTCTCTGCTCCGCGGAGAGCCTGCTTCCCTTCCTCTCTCTCCCTGCCTGCCTCTCTTGCCTACTTGTAATCTCTGTCTGTCAAATAAATTAAAATCTTAAAAAAAAAGAATGTTTGGATCAACCAGGAAATCAAAGAACTTAAACATTTCATGGAAATCAGTGAGAGTGAAGACACATCAGTCCAAAAGGTAGTCCTAAGGGGGAAATAGACATCCAAGCCTCACTCAAACAAACAAACAAACAAACAAAACCCCAGAATAAACAAGCACTCTTTGCAACTTTAAGAAACTGGAAAATTAACAACAAATAAAGCCAACCCATGCACAAGAAGGGAAATAATCAGGATTAGAGCACAGATCAATGAGAGAGAAACTACAGATACAGAGGAACACATCAATGAAACTAGAAGTGGTTCTTGGAAAGAATCAATAAGATTGATAAACCACTGGCCAAACTAATCCAAAGAAAAGAGAGAGGACCCCAATTAATAAAATTATGAATGAAAGGGGAGAGATCATGACTAACATCAAGGAAATAGAAACAAACATCAGAAATTATTATCAACAGTTATATGTTAATAAGTTAAACAACCTAGAAGAAATAGTTGCATTTCTGGAAACCTATAAACTTTTAAGACTGAATCAGGAAGAAACTGACAACTCAAATAGACCAATATCTAGTAATGAGATTGAAGCAGTGATCAAAAACTTCCCAAAAAACAAGATCCCAGGACGTGACGGATTCCCTGGGGAGTTCTACCAAACATTCAAAGAAGAAATAATACCTATTCTCCAGAAGCTGTTTCAAAAAATAGAAACAGAGGGAAAACTCCCAGACGCTTTCCATGAAGCCAGCACTACCCTGATCCCCAAAACAGGCAAAGACCCCATCAAAAAGGAGAATTTCATACCAATATCTCTGATAAATATGGATGCCAAGATTCCCAACAAGACTCTAGCTAATAGGATCCAACAGTACCTTAAAAAGATTTTCCATCATGACCAGGTGGGATTTATCCTTGGGATGCAAGAGTGGTTCAACATTTGCCAGTCAATCATTGTGATAGAGCAAATCAATAAGACAAGAGAGAAGAACCATATGGTCCTCTCAGTTGATGCAGAAAGAGCATTTGACAAGATACAGCATCCATTCCTGATTAAAACTCCTCAAAGTATAGGGATAGAGGGAACATTCCTCAACTTCGTAGAATCCATCTATGAAAAACCCACAGCAAATATCATCCTCAATGCGGAAAAGCTGACAGCCTTCCCTTTGAGATCAGGAACACAACAGTTCCTCTTGCCGCTGTTGTTTAACATAGTAGTAGAAGTCCTAGCAACAGCAATCAGACAACAAAAAGTAATAAAAGGTATTCAAATGGGCAATGAAGAAGTCAAACTTTCTCTCTTTGCAGATGACATGATACTTTATATGGAAGACCCAAAAGCCTCCACCCCCAAACTACTAGAACTCATACAGCAATTCAGCAATGTGGCAAGATACAAAATCAATGCACAGAAATCAGTTGCTTTCTTAATCACTAACAATGAAAATATAGAAAGGGAAATTAGAGAATGGATTCCATTTACTCTAGCACCAAGAACCATAAGATACCTTGGAATAAACCTAACCAAAGAGGTAAAGGATCTGTACTCGAGGAACTACAGAACACTCATGAAAGAAATCGAAGAAGACGTAAAAAGATGGAAGACCATTCCATGTTCTTGGATCGGAAGAATAAACATTGTTAAAATGTCTATACTGCCTAGAGCAATCTATACTTTCAATGCCATCCTGATCAAAATTTCACCAGAATTTTTCATAGGTCTGAAACAAACAATCCTAAAATTTGTATGGAACCAGAAGGGACCCCAAATTGCTAAGGAAATGTTGAAAAAGAAAAACAAAACTGGGGGCATCACGTTGCCTGATTTCAAGCTTTACTACAAAGCCTTGATCACCAAGACAGCATGGTACTGGCACAAAAACAGACACATAGACCAGTGGCACAGAGTAGAGAGCCCAGATATGGACCTGCAACTTTATGGTCAAATAATCTTCAGCAAAGCAGGAAAAAATATCCAATGGAAAAAAGACAGTCTCTTCAATAAATGGTGTTGGGAAAATTGGACAGCTATGTATAGAACAATGGAACTTGACCATTCTCTTACACCATACACAAAGATAAACTCGAAATGGATAAAAGACCTCAACATGAGGCAGGAATCTATCAAAATCCTACAGGAGAACATAGGGAGTAACCTCTTCCATATCACCCATAGCAACTTCTTTCAAGACATGTCTCCAAAGGCAAAGGAAACAAAAGTGAAAATGAGCTTTTGGGACTTCATCAAGATCAAAAGCTTCTGAATAGCAAAGGAAAGAGTCAACAAAACAAAGAGGCAACCCATGGAACAGAAGAAAGGAGCAAATGACATTATAGACAAAGGGCTAATATCCAAGATCTATAAAGAACTCCTCAAACTTAACACTCAAAAAACAGATAATCGTGTCAAAAGAAAATGGGCAGAAGACATGAACAGATACTTCTCCAAAGAGGACATACAAATGGCTAACAGACACATGAAAAAATGTTCATCATCATTAGCCATTAGGGAGATTCAAATCAAAACCACATTGAGATACCACCTTATACCAGTTAGAATCGCCAAAATTAATAAGACAGTAAACAACATGTGTTGGAGAGGATGTGGAGAAAGGCGACCCTCTTACACTGTTGGTGTGAATGCAAGTTGGTGCAGCCACTTTGGAGAACAGTGTGGAGATTCCTTAGGAAAGTAAAAATAGAGCTTCCCTATGACCCTGCAATTGCACTACTGGGTATTTACCCCAAAGATACAGATGTAGTGAAAAGAAGGGCCATCTGTACCCCAAATGTTCATAGCAGCAATGAGCACAGTCACCAAACTGAGGAAAAAGCCAATATGCTCTTCAACAGATGAATGGATAAAGAAGATATGGTCCACATATACAACGGAGTATTATGCCTCCATCAGAAAGGATGAATACCCAATTTTTGTACCAACAGAGATGGGACTGGAGGAGATTATGCTGAGTGAAATAAGTCAAGCAGAGAGAGTCAATTATCATATGGTTTCACTTACTTGTGGAGCATAAGGAATAACACAGAGGACATTGGGAGAAGGAGGGGAAATGTGAGTTGGGGAAAATTGGAGGGAGAGACAAAGCATGAGAGTCTGTGGACTCTGAGAAACAAACTGAGGGTTTTAGAGGGGAGGGGGGTGGGTGGTTGGGTGAGCCTGGTGGGGGGTATTAAGGAGGGCATGTGTTGCATGGAGCACTGGGTGTGGTGCATAAACAATGAATCTTTTTATTTTATTTTATTTTATTTTTTTTTTAAATTTCTTTTCAGCGTAACAGAGTTCATAGTTTTACACCACACCCAGTGCTCCATGCAATGCGTGCCCTCCACAATACCCACCACCTGGCTCCCCCACCCTCCCACCCCCCGCCCCTTCAAAACCCTCAGGTTGTTTTTCAGAGTCTATAGTCTCTCATGGTTCATCTCCCCCCCAGTTTCCC
>PISX010033860.1:0-14643 GCA_004024625.1 Mellivora capensis | reverse complement strand
CCTGTTTGCTAGGATCTTGTTGAGAATCTTAGCATCCATATTCATCAGTGATATTGGTCTGAAATTCTCCTTTTTGGTGTGGTCTTTGCCTGGTTTGGGGATCAGGGTAACGCTGGCTTCATAAAAAGAGTCTGGAAGTTTTCCTTCTGCTTCAATTTTTTGAAACAGCTTCAGGAGAATAGGTGTTATTTCTTCTTTGAAAGTTTGGTAGAATTCCCCAGGGAATCCGTCAGGTCCTTGGCTCTTGTTTTTTGGGAGGTTTTTGATCACTGCTTCAATCTCGTTACTAGATATCGGTCTATTCAGGTTGTCACTTTCTTCCTGGTTCAATTTTGTGAGTTTATATTTTTCCAGGAATGCATCCATTTCCTCTAGGTTGCTTAACGTATTGGCATATAACTGTTGATAATAGCTTCTGATGATTGTTTCTACTTCCTTGGTGTTAGTTGTGATCTCTCCCTTTTCATTCATAATTTTATTAATTTGAGCTTTCTCTTTTCTTTTGGATTAGTGTGGCCAATGGTTTATCGATCTTATTGATTCTTTCAAAAAAACAGCTTCTAGTTTCATTGATATGTTCTACTGTATCTCTAGTTTCTATCTCATTGACCTCTGCTCTAACCTTGATTATTTCCCTTCTTGTGTGTGGAGTTGGTTTAATTTTTTGTTGATTCTCCAGTTCTTTAAGGTGTAGAGACAGCTGTTGTATTCTGGATTTTTCAATTTTTTTGAGGGAGGCTTGGATGGCTATGTATTTGACCCTAAGAAAAAGACCACACTGAGGCATATTATAATTAAATTGTCAAAATTCAAGGACAAAGGATTTTGAAAGCAGCAAGATAAATACAACTCATCATGTACAAGGGAATCCCCATAAAACTATCAGTGAATTTCTCAGCAGACATTTTTCAGGCCAGAAAGAAGCAGGATGGTATATTCAAAGTGCCAAAATTAAAATACCTCCCATGCAGGAATATCATACTTGGCAAAAATGTCTTAAAGGTGAAGGAGAGATAAAGACATTCCCAGACAAACAAAAGCTAAGGGAGTTCACCACCAGATCTGCCTTACAAGAAACGCTAAAGAGAGTCCTTTAAGTTGGAATAAAAATATGCAAAACAGTAACATGAAAGATATTAATGTATAAAGCTCATGTAAATATATAGACAAATAGAGAATACTGTAATACTGTAACAGTGATGCATAAATCATTTTTAACTCTGGCATAGAAATTAAAAGAATAAAAAATAACTACCTATAAACATATGTTAGTGAATACATAACATAGAAAGATGTAATAAATGTAACATAATATATTGGAGGAGGAGAGAAATAAGTGTAGTTTTTGTATGCAACCAAACCTAAATTGTTACCAGCTTAAAATAGATTATAACTGTTATAAGTATAAGATAATTTATGTAAGCCCCAGGGTAACCACAAAGAAAATACCTATAAGAAATATACAAAAGAAAAAGAAGAAGAAATTAAAGCATGTCACTACAAAAAAAAAAATCAATGAAATATAAAGGAATACAGCAAGAGAGGAAAAGACAAAGGAACTACAAGACTAATAGAAAACACTTAACAAAATGACAATAGTAAATAATACTAGTAAATGTTTTCCTATCAATAATTAATTTAAGTATAAATGGATTAAACTGGGGCGCCTGGGTGGCTCAGTGGGTTAAAGCCTCTGCCTTTGGCTCAGGTCATGATCCCAGGGTCCTGGGATCGAGCCCCGCATTGGGCTCTCTGCTCAGCAGGGAGCCTGCTTCCTCCTCTCTCTCTGCCTGTTTCTCTGCCTACTTGTGATCTCTGTCTGTCAAATAAATAAATAAAAATCTTTAAAAAAATAAATAAATGGATTAAACTTTCCAACCAAAAGACATGGAGTGGCTGAATGAATAAAAATCAAGATATATTCCATTTTGTTCCACAAATGTGGCAACCAAAAGAAAGCATGCTGCACTTACATCAAACAAAAATAGACACTAAGCTCAAAACTGTCACAAGAGATAAAGACCTAATATAATGATAAAAAGCTCAGTTCACTAGAAAGATATAACAATTATAAATATACATGCACTCAACATTAGAGTACCTAAGTATTTGAAGCAAACAGGAACAGAACTGAAGGGAGAAATAGATAGTAACACAATAATAGTAGGAAATATCAATATCCTACTTTCAATAATGGATAGAACATACAGACAGAAGGTCAATAAGGAAACAGAGCATTTGAACAATACTAAAGACCAAACAGGCTTTGTAAACATATATAAAGAACATTCTGTCTAACAGCACAACACATACTCTCAAGCACACATGGAATATTTCTCCAGGATAAATCACATGTGATATTACAAAACAAGTCTTAGCAAATTTGAGAAGATTGAAATCATACCAAGTATCTTTTCCAACTATAATGTAATGAAAACTAGAAATCAAGAGCAGAAAGAAAACTGGAAAATTCACATATATGTCAAAATGAAACAACACACTCTTGAACAACGAATGGGTCAAACCAAGAAACAAAAGCAAAGTTAGAAAGTATCTTAGATAAATGAAAATGAAAAATACAACATACTAAGAATTATGGATGAAGCAAAAGCAATAATATAACAGTAAGTTTATAGCCGTATATGTCTACAATAAAAGAAGAAAACTCTCAACCTAACTCTACACCTCAGGGAAATAGAAAAAGAAGAACTAAGCCTAAAGCTGATGGAAGGAAATAACAAAAGAGCAGAAATAAAGGAATTAGAGAATAGAAAAACGATGGAAAAATTAATGAAACTGAGTTGGTTTTTTAAAAAGGAAAAACAAAATTGACAGATGAAGAAAAATAAAATCTCAAAATCAGAAATTAAAAAGGAGACATTATAGCTGGTGCCACTTTTTAAATTAAAAAAATTTAAAAAAGCATTAAAAGAGATTACTATGAACAGTTTTATCTCAACAGTTTGACCGAACTAAAAGAAATGCATAAATCAAAGAGGATGGAGTACTTCCAAACTCATTTTATGGGGGTGGTATTACTCTGGTATTACTCTGTTATCAAAGCCAGAAAAAAAAAAACACAGAATACTACAGTACATTATTGCTTACGAATTTAAATGCAAAATATTGTCAATAAAATACCAGCAAACAGAATTCAACATCATATTAAAAAGGATAAGGCTGGTCTCTAGATTATGTTGCTTCTTTCCCTTTCCTGACTGTGACTTACTGACATTCAAACACACCAATAAAATCACCTTATGTCTTTTGCTTGTGTATTGCACTCAGACTCCCAATAAAGACATTTGCCCACTGCTACTTGCTCTTTCTCTTAGTTCCTATTCCAAGTGAGAGTATATCAAACTAAAAAAGTTTCTGTACTGAAAAAGAAATAGAGTGAAAAGGCAACCAAGGGAATGAGAGAAAATATTTACAAATCATATATTTGATAAGGGGTTAATATCCAAAATATATAATGAACTTCTACATCTCAACAGCACAGAAGCAACCTGTTTAAAAAATGGGCAAACAGGTGTCAGATGATAATGCATTGTAGTTTTGATTTGCATTTCCTTGATGATGAGTGAGGTTGAGCATCTTTCCATGTGTCTGTTGGCTATCTGGATATCTTCTTCAGAGAAATGCCTGTGCATTTCTTCTGCCTACAATGAGATATCACCTCACACCTGTCAGGATGGCTAAAATAAAAAAACACAAGAAACAAGTGTTGGGGAGGATGTGGAGAAAAAGGAACCCTCTTGCATTGTTGGTAAGAATGCAAACTGGTTCAGCCATCCTGAAAAACAGTGTGGAGGTGCCTCAAAAAGTTAAAAATAGAAATACTCTATGATCCTACACTCATACTACTGGGTATTTGCCCCTGAAATGCAAAAACACTAATTCAGGGATACGTGCATCCATGTGTTTATAGTAGCATTATCTACAATAGCCAAATTATGGAAGCAGCTCAAGTGTCCATCAATTGATGAATGGATAAAGAAGATGTGGCATATATTCATGATGGGATATTATGAAGCCATAAAAAGAATGAAGTCTTGTCATTTGCAATGACATGGGGGTTATCTAGAGAGTATAATGCTAAAGAAAATAAGTCTGAGAAAGACAATTACCATGTGATTTCCTCATATGTGGAATTTAGGAAACAAAACAAATGAGCGAAGGGCAAAAAAGAAGAAAGAGAGGCCAACTAAGAAACTGACTCTTTACTATAGAGAACAAACTGATGGTTACCAGAGGGGAGGTAGATAAGGGGATTGGTAAAATAGACAATGGGGATTAAGGAGTACACTTGTGATTAGCACTGGGTGATGGATGCAGTTGTTGAATCACTGGAATCATGTTGAATCATGGATGCAGTTGTTGTATACCTGAGGCTAATATTAACACTATATGTCAACTACACTGGAGTTCAAAGTAAAATTAAAAAACAGTAAAAAATGGGCAAACTTCAATATATATTTCTCCAAAGAAGAGATACTAGTGGCCATCAGATATGAAAAGATTCTCAACATCACTAATCATCAGAGAAATGTAAATGAAAAGCACAATGATATATCACCTTTCACCTTTAGAATGGCCATTATTAAAAAAAAAGAAAACCACAATCATTAATGAAGATGTGGAGAAATTGGAACTTTTGTGCATTGTTGGTCGAGATGTAAAATACTGCAGTTGCTCTAGAAAACACTTTGGAGGTTCCTCAAAACATTAAAAACACACTACTATGTTATGCAGAAATCCTTCCAGCTATTCAAAAAAAAAAAAAAAAAACTGAAGTCATGATCATGGGGAGATATTTGCACTACCATTACACGGCGGCAATATTTACAATAGCCAGGATGTGGAAACAATCTAAGTGTCCACTGATGGATAAATAAATAAAGGAAAAGTGTACATACATATGATGGAATATTATTCAGCCTTAAAAAGGAAGGAAATTCTGTCATATGCTACAACCTGGATGAACTTTGAGGACATTCTGCTGAGTGAAATAAGCCAGTCACAAAAGGACAAATATTTCAAGATTTGATTTTTATGAAATATCTAAAGTAGTGAGACTCACCAAAGTAGAAAGTGAAATGATGGTTGTCAGCAACTGGGAGGAGGAGGAAATGGGGAGTTTATGTTAATGGGTATAAAGTTTCAGTCATGCAAGATCAAAAATTCTAGAGATATGGTGTACAACATTGTGCTTACATTTAGTAATAACTGTATTGTATTGAAAATTTAAGAGAATATATCTCATGTCATGTTTCTATTTATAGTAATAATAATAATAATAATAATAATAAGAAGAAGAAGAAGAAGAAGAAGAAGAGAGGCATAGATTCCTGAGAAGGAGCATTATTTCTTCTTTTTGACTCTTCAAATAGAATGTTTCTGTCATGTAAATTTCTTTAAAAAGCAAGAAAAAAATTTAAAAAGAGCTTTTTTTGGAAAAAAGAGGGCCTTCTTCCCTCCATTTCTTCTCCTCTCTTTTTGACTACCAGAACCTTTAATATCTACAACTGCAGAGTATAGAGCAAACACCAAATTTTTCTCTTTTGTGCAGGAACAGAAATCCCTGTAGTGCATACTATTTAAAATACACTATTTAAAATTTCCATATTTTTTTTTCAATTTTGAAAATCAAAGTCACTTGATTATGGCAATGTCACACATCACCATTTAATATTGCACACGTGACAAGCTTGACATTTCAAAATGAAGTTGTTTGAATCATTTAGCAGTGAGAAAATCATATAAATTTCTGAGTGACTAGAATATGTATTTAGGCCATTTCACTATAAAACAGTGACACATTTTTTTCAAGACTTTCTAAAATAAAATAGATAGTCTAAGAACAATCATTAAAACTTTTACCTTCACAGATCTTTCTGTGAGATACAAAAGCCTTAACATTATGTGCTTATAGTCTAGTTGTCTTTTTAGCCTTAATTATAGCATTCATGGTGACACTTCATTTTCTGACATGACATACATTTAAAGGTGTTTTTACATTATTCTCTTTTATAACCAGATGAGTTATTTAAGAAACAGCTGTGATAACAAATGTCTTGAAATTAAGGATTGACAATGGAATTTAAGGGAAATGAGAGTGGTAAAGCAATATTTGCACTGTTAGATACTGATCTTCACTTAATGCAACTTTTAAGCTATAAGAGTGTATGCTATATCCATCATTTATATTGTTGAGATATGATCTGTATAATAACAATATGTGTGTGTTTTATGTCACTAGGATATTTATTTGTTCAATAACACTTTACTATAGGCCTAATGTGTACAAAGCACAGTATTAGGGAAACAGAGATAAAATATAAATTCAGAGTCCTCAAGGTACTTGGTCTAGAGGCATTATAGTTCTTATAAGAGCTAATGGTTTCAGGTGACAATTGATAATGAAGTCTACAACAGACTTGTGACACTAACATCTAAATAAGAACAGGTATAATAAAAATAAATAAAATACATTTCCAGCAACATGCATGAAGCTACCAAGTATTATGGTAAGTGAAATAAGTCAGTCAGAGAAAGACAAATACATATGATTTTACTCATTTGTGGAATTTAAGAAACAAATGAGCAAAGGGAAAACAAAAAGAAGAGAGAGTGAGGCAAACCAAGAAACAGACTCTTAACTACAGAGAATAAACTGATGGTTACCAGAGGGAGGGGTGAAATATGATGGACATTAAGGAGTATACTTGTGATGAGCACCAGGTGCTGTAGGGAAGTGTTAAATCACTATATTGTACATCTGAAACTAATATTACACTGTATATAAATTAACTGGAATTTAAAATAAAATACTTAAAAAAAAGACCTCAATGTGAGGTAGGAATCTATCAAAATTCTAGAGGAGAACATAGGCAGTAACCTCTTTGACATTGGACACAGCAAATTCTTTCAAGAAATGTCTCCAAAGGCAAAGGAAACGAAAACAAAAATGAAATTTTGGGACTTCATCAAGATAAAAAGCTTCTGCAGAGCAAGGGAAACAGTCAACAAAACAAAGAGACAACCCAAGGAATGGGAGAAGATATTTGCAAATGACACTACAGACAAAGGGCTGATATCCAAGATCTATAAAGACCTCCTCAAACTCAACACCCAAAAAACAGGTAATCATGTCAAAAAATAGGCAGAAGACATGAACAGACACTCCTCCAATGAAGATATACAAATGGCTAACAGACACATGAAAAAAAATGTTCACCATCATTAGCCATCAGAGAAATTCAAATCAAAACTACATTGAGATACCAGCGTACACCAGTTAGAATGGCCAAAATTATCAGGACAGGAAACAACAAGTGTCGGAGAGGATGTGGAGAAAGGGGAACCCTCTTACACTGTTGGTGGGAATGCAAATTGGTGCAGCCACTTTGGAGAACAGTGTGGAGATTCCTTAAGAAATTAAAAATAGAGCTTCCTTATGACCCTGCAATTGCACTACTGGGTATTTACCCCAAAGATACAGATGTAGTGAAAAGAAGGGCCATCTGTACCCCAATGTTCATAGCAGCAATGGCCACAGTCACCAAACTGTGGGAAGAGCCAAGATGCCCTTCAACAGACGAATGGATAAAGAAGATGTGGTCCATATATACAATGGAGTATTATGCCTCCATCAGAAAGGATGAATACCCAACTTTTTGTATCCACATGGATGGGACTGGAAGAGATTATGCTGAGTGAAATCAATGAAGCAGACAGAGTCAATTATCTGGTTTCACTTACTTGTGGAGCATAAGGAATAACATGGAGGACATTAGGAGAAGAAAAGGAAAAGTGAATTGGGGGAAATTGGAGGGGGAGATGAATCATGAGAGACTGTGGACTCTGAGAAACAAACTGAGGGTTTTGGAAGGGAGTGGTGTGGGGGGATGGGTGAGCCTGGTGGTTGGTGTTAAGGAGGGCATGTATTGCATGGGGCACTGGGTGTGGTGCATAAACAATGAATCTCGGGACACTGAAAAAGTTTTAAAAAAAGAGTAAAAATAGGTATAATGGAACAATTCTATAATTGTTCTTTGGAATTAGAATAAATTTATTCAACAAACATTTATGGTGCTTAAGGTTCTAGAAAGGAGGAATGAATATATGATGCATTGTCTCTACCTATAGGTAGAGACTGCATAACATAGTGGAGGGGATGAAATTTCAATTGAGCTATGAAAATTGCCTTTTTGATAAAAAGAGAAGGGAGAAATGGGATTCCATACTGGAATCATGACAACAAGTGGTAAGGCCTGAAAAGAAATGGCTTACTATGGCTAAAGCATAGGATGTGTATGAGGATCTAGATGATGTAAGATGTTCATTTAAAGCCAGAGGGTGGTAGATCCTAAATATCATCAAAGGAAAGTTTGAATTTCATTTTGTGGTCAATGTGATAATGGGTGGGTAAGATAGAAAGAGAAGTGAAGGTTTTTGAATAGTTTCTAAAAATGTTATTTCTAATCCCCTTTTGGTTACTTCAAAGTAATAGTGTTTTACAGACTAATTTTTTTTAATGAAATCCAATAAAAGTTTTATATAACAAATGCTTCTTTGATCTCTTTGCATTTTTTACCAATATTCCATACCTTCATTACAATATTCATTTTATTTTGTCTTGTGTTATGCTTAGTTTTTTTAATGCATGTATCTCCTCATGCTAAATTCAAGATTCCCTGAAGGTGAAGACCACATCTATATATTCATTTTTCATTTATCTAGAACATGTATTTATTAACAGTACCCACCTCTCTGGATTACTGTAAAGATTAAACAAAAGAAAAATTATAAGAGTCTAAAGGTATTGTGCTTAAATTTTGAACTCAGGAACTCAACTGCATGAGTTTAATTACCAGTTCTCTCACTTAACAGCTGTGAAATCTTGAACAAGTTATTTACTATTTTTTAAGAAACCTTTTTATTGAAATAGAATTCATATCATGTAATTAACTCAGTTAAAGTTTGCAATTAAATTGTTTTTAGTATATTCATATATATGTGTAACAATCAGCACAGTCAATTTTAGGACATTTTCCCTGCCTCAAAAGGAAACTCTCATATCCTTTAGCTATTATCCCACCATCCCCCCACTCTCCACCCCCCAACCCCCAGTTCTAGCCCTAAGCAACCATTAATCCATTTACTGTCTCTGTAGTTTTCCCTGTCTGGACATTTCATATGAATGGAATCATATAATGTGGTGATAATAATCATCATAATATGTGGTCTTTTGTGACTGACTTCTTTTATTACTGTAATGTTTTTGAGAGTCATCTGTGTTTTAGTATGAGTTATAGCTTCATTCCTTTTTATGCAGAATAATATTACATTGTATAGGAGGGGAGACAAGATGGCAGAGAACTAGGAGGAGGCGCCTTTTCAACCTGTACCCTAAAGTGAGCTGATTACCTACCAAGGAACTCCGATTACCCATGAAATCAGCCTGAGATCAGAATTATACACGTCTGGACCTGTACGGGGGCAGAAGATGCCAGTGGGCAGGTAAAGCGGAGGGGGAACATCAGACTGGTATCGGAAGATAAATAAAAGGGGGAGGGAGCCACCAGAAGTGACCCATTGGAAAGTAATACCCCAATATGAGAGTGCCCTGCGACTGGGGACCAGCACTAACTTGGCGTCTGGTTGAAAGCACTCAAAAAGAGCAAAGGATCATGGGGGGAAATTGTGAGAATCAGGGCGGTTAGGGACAGGGGCTTAAGTCCCCGGACCGAGGACAGCCACCCCTGGTGCTGAGCCAGAGAGAGTGCGGCGGAGAAACCAGTTGGTCCCTGAGCCACGAGTTCGCCCGAGGGCGCATGGGGTGTGGCTCCCATGAGGGGCTGGGAGCCTTGCCTGTCAGCAGAAACACAGCCTTTTTGCAGTCCCCACGCATGCGCTCTGTGCTATCAGAGCCTGAGTCGAGACCCACACCCTCCCCTGAGAGAGGCGCAGGCAGGTACCAGCCCGACACTCTCAGACCTGGAAAGTCTGAGTACTCCCAGCCCGAGCCAGCGGGAAAATCTCAGTGTGCAATAGCTGCTTGGGACATCTCTGGCAGTCTGGAGCTGCCCAGACAGCCGAAGCTGTCATGGTTTTGGGTACAAGCAGGAGTTCCTGTGTCCCCAGGGACCGTGACTCGGAATGTGCTCTGCCAGCGGCCAAGGGGGAATGTATGTGCTCTGCAGCACCCAGAGGGGAACAGACTGAGGCTTCTCTCTGAGAGGGAGGTCTGGGTGCAGTTTGCTTTCCTCTAAACCTCCCAAAACCATCAAAAGCTGTCAAGGTGAGAAAAAACAAACGAACAAACAAACAAACACAAAAAACTCCAGTGAACAAAACCTGAAAAACCAGTTTCCTCAGAGCCCACCCCCTTGAGGGGGGCAGGAGGACTTAACTCATGGAACCACTGCCTGAAAACCCACATGGCAGGCCTCTCCCCCAGAAAGCCAACCGGGGAAAAAAAAAAAAGAAAAAAAAAAGACGACAAGAGAGCAACCACCACTACTTCATAGATACAACTTCTTTTTTTAATTCGTTCCCACTATTCTGGTTCATTTTTTTAAATTTTTATATAGATAATTTTTTAGCCTATTGACCATCACAGTGAGATGTCCAGTAAATCAAATTCCATAATAACCTTTTAACCTGAACTTTTTGATACATGTACCCGTGTTTTTCTTTTGCTTTTCTATTGTTTAATTTTTTTAAATTTTATTTTAGTTTAGTTCATTCTTTTTTTATTTTTATTTTTTAATATTCATATAGAGTTAAACTTCAAGGTAATCCCCTTTCCCCAATCAATGCTACCCCTATAGGTAAACCAATTTTTAATCCCCTGTTATCTTAGGAAAGTTGAGTCCTTTAATAAAGATATCAAGATACATCCAGGAAGAATCAAAATAACCTTCCTCACCCACACTGAGAATTTATAACCACTCTCCCATCTTTTTCTTCTGCCAGTGTTTCTGTATATTTGTGTTTGTCCTGGTAGTATATAAATCTTATACTTGGGGTTCTTTTTGACGAGGTTCTTTTTTTGTTTGTTTGTTTTGCTTTTATATATATATATATTTTTTTCTCTTGTCATATACTTTTATCAGTATTTTTCTTTGTCTTTTTTTGTTTGTGTACTTCATAAATCTTACCTTGGGGCCCATTTGGGCTGAGTCTTCTCTTTTATCTTTCTTTTCTCTCTCTCTCTCCCTCTTTTTTATTTTTTCTCTCTTTTTTTCTTTCATTTGGGTGGGGCCTCTTGATTGCTCAGAAGCATCCCAGGGTGCACCTTGACTGCACCACAGTCGATACATCCAGCTACGTCCACTCAGCCATCTCTTACCAAAATGACTAGGAGGAGGAATGCCCAGCAGAAGAAAGTTCAGAGGATGGGCCTTCTGTAACAGAGCTAATAGCTACCGACATAGACATTATGTCGGAAAGGGAATTCAGGCTAACAATTAATTATCCAGGCAATAGCTAGGTTGGAGAAGGCCAGGGATGACAAAACGGAATTGATTTGGGCAGAACTGAAAGCCACCAGGGATGATGTTCACAATGTTCTCAATGAGTTCCAATCTAATCTAAATTCTCTAAAAGCTAGGGTAACTGAGACAGAAGATAGAATTAGTGATCTGGAGGAGTAACAGATAGAGAGAAGGGATCAGGAAGAAGCCTAGAACAAACAGCTTAGAAGCCATGAAAACAGAATTAGGGAAATAAATGATGCCATGAAATGATCCAACCTCAGAATTATTGGAATCCCTGAAGGGGAGGAGAAAGAAAGAAGTCTAGAAGATATAGTGGAACAAGTTCTCCATAAAAATTTTCCCGATCTTGTGAATTGAACCAGAGTTCATGTACTAGAGGCAAAATGGTCTCTGCCCAAGATTATAGATTCTTGAAAGTACTCGAGACACCTGATAGTAAGAATGAGGATTTATAATTGTAGAGAGACTCTCTTGAGGGAAGCTAGGACAAAGAAGCTCCTTATGTACAGAGGAAAGCCTGTCAGTGTAACGTCAGACCTGTCCACAGCAACCTGACAAGCCAGAAAGGGCGGGCAAGATATATTCAGGGCACTAAATGAGAAGAACATGCAACCAAGAATACTTTATCCAGCAAGACTGACATTCAAAATGGATGGAGAGATAAAGAGTTTCCAAGACTGGGAAGGCTTAAAAGAGTTTGCAAACACCAAGCCAACATTGCAGGAAATATTAAGGGGGGTTCTATAAAAGAGGAAAAATCCTAAGAATATCATTGAACAGAAATATATAGAGACAATCTACAGAAAGAAAGGCTTCAAAGGTAACACGGTGTCAATAACAACGTATCTATCAATAATCACTCTCAATGTGAATGGCCAAAATGTGCCCATAAAACAACACAGGGTTGCAGATTGGATAAAACAACAGGACCCATCCATATGTTGTCTACAAGAGACCCATTTTGAACCTAGGGATACACCCAGATTGAAAGTGAAGGGATGGAGAAGCATCTTTCATGCCAATGGGCCTCAAAAGAAGGCTGGGGTAGTGATTCTCATATCAGATAAATTAGATTTTAAACTAAAGACTGTAGTCAGAGATACAGAAGGACACTACATAATTATTTTTTTAAATTTATTTATTTGTCAGAGATAGAGGGAGAGAGAGTAAGCGAGCACAGGCAGACAGAGTGGCAGGCAGAGGCAGAGGAAAAAGCAGGCTCCCCGCTGAGCAAGGAGCCTGATGTGGGACTCGATCCCAGGATGCTGGGATCATGACCTGAGCCGAAGGCTGCCGATTAACCAACTGAGCCACCCAGGCATCCTGGACACTACATAATCCTTAAAGGGACTTTCCACCAAGATGATCTAACAATTGTAAATATCTATGCCCCCAATATGCGAGCTACCAATTACATAAGAAAACTATTAATCAAGATAAAGAGTCATATTGATATGAATACATTAATAGTAGGAGACTTTAATATGCCTCTCTCAGTAACAGACAGATCATCTAAGCAGAAAATCAATAAAGAAACAAGAGCATTAAATGACACATTGGACCAGATGGACCTAATAGATATATTCAGAACATTCCACCCTAAAACAACAGAATACTGATTCTTCTCAAGTGCACATGGAACCTTGTCCAGAATAGACCACATACTGAGTCACAAGTCAGGGCTCAACAAATACCAAAAGACTGAGATTATTCCCTGAATATTCTCAGATCACAATGCTTTCAAACTAGAGCTCAATCACAAGGAAAAGTTTGGAAGGAACTCAAACACCTGGAAACAAAAGACCACCTTGATTAAGAATGCTTGGATCAATCAGGAGATCAAAGAAGAACTTAAAAAATTCATGGAAACCAATGAGAATGAAGACACGTCGGTCCAAAACCTATGGGATACAGCATAGGGGGAAATATATAGCCTTCCAAACCTCCCTCAAAAAAATTGAAAAATCCAGAATACACCAGCTGTGTGTACACCTCAAAGAACAGGAGAATCAACAACAAATTAAACCAACTCCACACACAAGAAGGGAAATAATCAAGATTAGAGCAGAGATCAATGAGGTAGAAACTAGAGAAACAGTAGAACGTATCAATGAAACTAGAAGCTGGTTTTTTGAAAGAATCAATAAGATCAATAAACCATTGGCCACACTAATCCAAAAGAAAAGAGAGAAAGCTCAAATTAATAAAATTATGAATGAAAAGGAAGAGATCACAACTAACACCAAGGAAGTAGAAACAATCATCAGAAGTTATTATCAACAGTTATATGCCAATACGTTAAGCAACCTAGATGAAATGGATGCATTCCTGGAAAACTATAAACTCCCATAATTGAACCAGGGGAAACTGACAACTTGAATAGACCAATGTCTAGTAATGAGATTGAAGCAGTGATCAAAAACCTCCCAAAAAACGAGAGCCCAGGACCTTATGGATTCCCTGGGAAATTCTACCAAACTTTCAAAGAAGAGGTAACAGCTCTTCTCCTGAAGCTGTTTCAAAAATTTGAAGCAGAAGGGAAACTTCTAGACTCTTTTTATGAAGCCAGCATTACTCTGATCCCCAAACCAGGCAAATACCCCACCAAAAAGGAGAACTTCAGACCAATATCACTGATGAATATAGATGCTAAGATTCTTAACAAGATCCTAGCAAACAGGATCCAACAGCACATTAAAAAGATCATCCACCATGACCAGGTGGGATTTATCCCTGGGTTACAAGGCTGGTTCAACATTCGCAAGTCAATCAGTGTGATAAAACAAATCAATAAGAGAAGAGAGAAGAACTACATGGTCCTCTCAATTGATGCAGAAAAAGCATTTGACAAAATCCAGCATCCGTTTCTGATTAAAACGCTTCAAAGTATAGGGATAGAGGGAACATTCCTGAACTTCATAAAATCTATCTATGAAAGACCCACAGCAAACATCATCCTCAATGGGAAAAAGCTCACAGCCTTCTCGTTGAGATCAGGAACACGACAAGGATGCTCACTGTCATCACTCTTGTTCAACATAGTATTAGAAGTCCTAGCAACAGCAATCAGACAACAAAGAGAAATAAAAGGTATCCAAATTGGCAAGGAAGAAGTCAAACTCTCTCTCTTCGCAGA
>PISX010033859.1:0-14644 GCA_004024625.1 Mellivora capensis | reverse complement strand
CCCTCTAGTTCCATCCACGTCGTTGCGAATGGCAAGATTTCATTTCTTTTGATGGCTGCATAGTATTCCATCGTGTATATATACCACATCTTCTTTATCCATTCATCTGTTGATGGACATCTAGGCTCTTTCCATAGTTTGGCTATTGTAGACATTGCTGCTATAAACATTCGGGTGCACGTGCCCCTTCGGATCACTGGAACCACAATTCTATGATCAACTAATCTTCGAAAAAGAAGGAAAAAATATACAGTGGAAAAAAGACAGTCTCTTCAATAAATGGTGCTGGGAAAATTGGACAGCTATGTGCAGAAGAATGAAACCTGACCATTCTCTTGCACCATACACAAAGATAAACTTGAAATGGATAAACAACTTCAATGTGAGGCAGGAATCTATCAAAATCCTGTAGGAGAACATAGGCAGTAATCTCTTCGACATTGGCCAAAGCAACTTCTTTCAAGACATATCTACAAAGGCAAAGGAAACAAAAGTGAAAATGAACTTTTGGGACTTCATCAAGATCAAAAGCTTCTGCACAGCAAAGGAAACAGTCAACAAAACAAAGAGGCAACCCACCGGAATGGGAGAAGATATTTGCAAATGACAGTACAGACAAAAGGCTGATATGATATCTAAGATCTATAAAGAACTCCTCAAACTCAACACTAAAAAAACAGATAATCACGTCAAAAAAATGGGCAGAGGGGCACCTGGGTGGCTCAGTGGGTTAAAGCCTCTGCCTTCAGCTCAGGTCATGATCCCAGAGTCCTGGGATTGGGCCCCACATTGGGCTCTCTGCTTAGAGGAGAGCCTGCTTCCCTCTCTCTCTGCCTGCCTCTCTGCCTACTTGTGATCTCTGTCTGTCAAATGAATAAATAAATTGCCTTTAAAAAAAAATGGGCAGAGGACATGAACAAACACTTCTCTAAAGAAGACATACAAATGGCTAACAGATACATGAAAAAATGTTCGTCACCATTAGCCATCAGGATGATTCAAATCAAAACCACATTGAGATACCACCTCACACCAGTTAGAATGGCCAAAATTAACAAGACAGTAAAAACAAGTGTTGGAGAGGATGTGGAGAAAGGGGAACCCTCTTACACTGTTGGTGGGAATGCAAGTTGGTGCAGCCACTTTGAAAAACAGTGTGGAGATGCCTCAAAACATTAAAATGAGAGCTATCACATGACTCTGCAATTGCACTACTGGGTCTTTACCTCAAAGATAGAGATGTAGTGAAAAGAAGGGCCATCTGTACCCCAGTGTTCATAACAGCAATGGCCACAGTTACCAAACTGTGGAAAGAACCAAGATGCCCTTCAACGGACGAATGGATAAGGAAGATGTGGTCCGTATATACAATGGAGTATTATGCCTCCATCAGAAAGGATGAATACCCAACTTTTGTATCAACATGGACAGGACTAGAAGAGATTATGCTGAGTGAAATAAGACAGGCAGAGAGAGTCCATATCATATGGTTTCACTTACTTGTGGAGCATTGGAGGACATTGGGTGAAGGAGAGGAGAAGTGAGACGGGGGAAATCGGAAGGGGAGATGAACCATGAGAGACTGTGGACTCTGAGAAACAAACTGAGGGTTTTGGAGGGAGGAGGGTGGGGGGGTGGGGAGGGCCTTGTGGTGGGTATTAAGGAGGGCACGTATTGCATGGAGCACTGGGTGTGGTGCATAAACAATGAATTTTGGAACACTGAAAAAATTAAATTAAATTAAAAAAAAAAAAGAATCCTAGATGATATTTTACCTATGAATACTTTATTGAATTTCAGACTACATACCTGAACCAGTGAGACATTTATAGAGATTAATCAAATCTTTTTTTTTTTTAAAGATTTTATTCATTTATTTGACAGAGAGAGAGATCACAAGTAGGCAGAGCAGCAGGCAGAGATAGAGGGGGAAGCAGGCTCCCTGGTGAGCGGGGAGCCCGATGTGGGGCTCGATCCCAGGACCCTGGGACCATGACCTGAGCCGAAGGCAGAGGCTTAACCCACTGAGCCACTCAGGTGCCCCAAGATTCATCAAAACTTAACCCATGCTTTTTCATTAGGATTTTATACAGGTGATTCTTTACATAGTAATTTTAGTATATGGCTGGTATTTCTTAAACATCAAATGAAGGACAAACCATAAAGAATATAAATAATTTAAATATATAAAAATATATATTTATAAATATACAAATATAATATGATATATTATTATATATTATATGTGTATTATATATATAATATAAACCAAAAAGAATATAAACAATTTTTTAAAAGAATTTTATTTATTTATTTATTTGACAGACAGAGATCACAAGCAGGCAGAGAGTCAGGCAGAGAGAGGAGGAAGCAGGCTCCCTGTTGAGCAGAGAGCGCGATGCCGGGCTTGATCCCAGGACCCTGAGACCATGACCTGAGCCAAAGGCAGAGGCTTTAACCCACAGAGCCACCCAGGTGCCCCAAGAATATAAACAATTTGAACTCCTCAGCAGCAACAACAAAATTAAATGCTGTAAATGACATCTGTGTACATTCTTTGAAATTTGTTGAGACTTGCCATCCCATCCCCCACTGTACCTGCCACTGGTACTTATAAAGCTTTTCTCTTTGTTTTTAGTTTTCTGTGTTTGTTTGGATTTACTATGATGTATCTACACATAGTTTTCTTTTCATTTAGTCTTCCATGGGTCCTTAGAACTTCTTGCTCTAGCTTAATGTTTTTCATCTGTTTTGGAAATTTTTTGGCCAGTATCTCCTCAGATACTAGGTCTGTCCTATTCTCTCTGTCCTTCTGAGACTCAGTTACATGTAAGTTAGACAATTGCAGTTTATTCTGTATGTCTCTGATTCTCTTCTCTATTACTTTTTCTGGTTTGGCTCAATATAGTTATTTTCTGCTGACCTATCTTTCACTTCACAAATCCTCTCTTCTGCTATGTCTAGTCCTCTAGTTCATCTACTGAATTCTTTAATTTTAGTTATTGTATTGTATTTTAAAAATTCTACTTGCCTTTTAAAAAAATTCAGATTCTTTGGAAAAATTATCAACTATTTGCATATCTTAAACATAGTTTAAGGTTTTTTTAATTGAGGTATAATTAACATATAACAGTTTCACATGTACAACATAATGATTCAATATTTGTATATATTGGTAAATGACCACCACAATAAGTCTAGTTAACCTCCATCACTAAGTGCAGTTATAATTTGTTTCTTGTGATGAGGACTTTTTTTTTTTTAAGGTTTTATTTATTTATTTGATAGAGACACAGCAAGAGAGGGAACAAAGCACTGAAAGAGGGAGAGGGAGAAGCTGGCTTCCCCCGGAGCCGGGAGTCTGATGTGGAGCTTGATCCCAGGAACCTAGGATCATGACCCATGACCTGAGCCGAAGGCAGACGCTTAACAACTGAGCCACCCAGGCGCCTCATGATGAGGACTTTTAAGATCTTCTCTCAGCATCTTTCAAATATGCAATGTATATTATTAACTTAGTCACTATGCTGTACATTATATCCCCATGACATATTTATTTGTAACTGTAAGTTTGTACCTTTTGATCCCCTTCACCCATTTTACTCCCCCTCACACTCCCATGAGGCAACCAGCAGTCTGTTCTCTGTATTTATGAGCTTGGTTTTCAGTCATAGTTCTCATAAAGTTTCTGTTTGATCACTGCAGTATCTGGGTCCCTGGTGGATCCTTTCCTATTGTCTATTCTGTTGGTTTTTGGTTATTTCATCTTTTTAACCCCCTGGGCATGTCTACTAATTTTTTGTTGAATGAAGCATATTCTAAATGAAAAGTTATAGAGGATCTGGATGATATCTTCTTGTAGAAATGATTTAATTTTCTCCTGGCAGCCAGACTGATAGCCTTGTCCAGTTAGGGATTTAAGATGTTTCACTGTTTCAGGCTTTGTAAGGGTAGGCTTGGCTTGAATCTTAGCATAACTGTTTTAAGGATATCAAATGAAAGCTGGAATATATTCCCCATACCTTTTTTCCTTCCTAGCCCTGAACTCCAATTTTTGTTTCTTCACCACTTGGGATGACATGATTTCATTTTAAATGTTCATCTTCTTACTGGTTGTTTTCTGTTTGGTTTCTCAGCCACTTTTCCTGCACATCTATAATTTAGAAACTGACAAAATTCTCCAAGGGGAGATTGTGAGCAACTACTTCTTTTTCTCCAAGATCCTGGCCCCCTCTAATCTTGGAGTTCAGGGCTACTGGTACAGCCAAATTTTGTCTTTTCAAACCTGTGAGACTGCTACAAGTTCTCGGTCAACACACAGAACTCAGCTTCTACAACCAACAGTTTGAACTGGCAATGGTCTGAGGGAAAGGAGTAGTAACAAATGGAGGGCTTATCTAGGTGCATTTCCCTTTTCTCTGGGATCTTGGCGCCTCAAATCATGATTCTTTAGTTGCTCTCCAGCACCTTTAATCTGCATTTAAATTTTTTATTATATTTTTAAGATTTTATTTATTAAATTGACAGATAGAGAGCATAAGCACAGGGAGTGGCAGGCAGCAGGAGAAGCAGTTTCCCCACTGAGCAGGGAGCCTGACCCGGGGATCATGACTTGATCCCGAGGCAGACACTCAATCAGCTGAGCCACCCAGGCGCCCGTTTAGTCTACATTTTATCCAGCTTTCTTGGTTGTTCTCAGTGCAAATGTTATTCTGATGCAAGTTACTTCATCTTATTTAGAACCAGAAGTCATTTGGTAAACTATTTTATAAGTATATAAGTACTTAAACTTATGCAGATGCAGGAATTTTCACATGGCTCAATATAAACTTTTAAAAATCATTTTTAAAGAACCATTCTGGTAGGTAAAATAACAATTTTCAAAAACTTTATTTCAGGTGTCCTATCAATCATTCCAAGGATGTATAACCCAGCAGATGTGTGTGTGGTTGTAAAGTAAACCCTAAAATAGGTTTTTCATTTTTTAAGGTGGACTCCTTTTTTCTTATATTTTTGGAATTTTCACATTTTTGTTGGTTGTATGGCATGCAAAATGAAAACCTAATTTTGGCTAGTAATCAGTTTATGATGTGTTTATGAAAAAGTTGCTTTGCTTTTTAAATTATTTATTTATTTTAAGATTTAAAAAAAAAATTATTTGACAGAGAGAGAGAGAACACAAGCAGGGGGAGTGGGAGAGGAAGAAGCAGGCTTCCCACAGAGCAGAGAACCTGATATGGGGCCCAGTCCCAGGACCCCCGGATTATGACCTGAGCCAAAGGCTGACGCTGAATGACTGAGCCACCAAGGCACCCCTGTTTTGCTTTTTAAAAATAATAATGTGTCAGGACGCCTGGGTGGCTCAGTTGGTTAAGCAGCTGCCTTCGGCTCAGGTCATGATCCCAGCGTCCCGGGATCAAGTCCCACATCGGGCTCCTTGCTTGGCGGGGAGCCTGCTTCTCCCTCTGCCTCTGCCTGCCACTCTGCCTGTGCTCACTCACTCTCTCTCTCTCTCTCTGACAAATAAATAAAAATCTTTAAAAAAAAAATAATGTGTCTAAGATAAATTTGCATTTGTTTTAATTTTAAAACTAACCAAACCTGGGGTACCTGGGTGGCTCAGTCATTCAGCTTCTGCCTTTGGCTTGGGTCATGATCCCAGAGTCCTGGGATCGAGCCCCACATCAGGCTCCCTGTTCCATAGGAAGCCTACTTCTCCCTCTCCTACTCCCCCTGCTTGTGTTCCCTCTCTCACTGTTTTTCTCTCTGTCAAATAAATAAGTAAAATTAAAAACAAAAACAAAAAAACTAACCAAACCTTAGCTAACATATATATATATATTTTTTTTTTTTCTGTAACTAAATTTTCTATATACTAAGTTACTTCCATTAAGCAAATTTATTTTATATTATAAGTATATTGGCTATAAATCCTTTAAAGTCTTTACTAAAAATAGGGTTGAGGTACCTGGGTGGCTCGGTCAGTTAAGCCTCTGTCTTTGGCTCATGTCATGATCTCAGGGTCCTGGGATTGAGCCCCTTCTTGGGCTCCCTGCTCAATAGGGAGTTTGCTTCTCCCTCTCCCTCTGCCCCTCCCCCTGCTTGTGCATGTGTCCTTGAGCGCGTGCTCTCTCTCTCTCTCAAATATATACACAAAATCTTAAAAAAAATGAAAAAGTTCTAACTGGGGCACCTGGCTGGCTCAGTCAGAAGAGCATGGGACTCTTGGTCTCAGGATCATGAGTTTGAGCCCCACATTGGATGTAGAGATTACTTAAATAAATAAAAATTTAAAAAAGGACAGAATATAACTCATTTTTTATTTGGAAAATATGGAAGACCCTGGTGAAGAATTTAAAACTAAATAAATAAACAGCTATTCTCCAAAGACAACAAATGGTCACTTTTGGGTGTAGTTTCTGTTGCAGACACTGTGCTGTACTGCCCTGATCTGCCTTGCTACTGTAAGGTTGTTGGGAACCCCCTCAGGTTAAAAAAGCCATTTGCCCAAAGTCATACTCTTTGTTAGGGCAGCCTGTGTCCAATGATTCATTGATTCAGGGTGTAAACACCCAGCCTCATTGTGCCATTTCAGTTTTGTAGCTCTGTGTGAAGTTGACTAAGGTCTTTGTTAGGTCTGCATTGTAGTTCAGCTTCTCCTGTGCCCAGTCATGTTTTCTTCCCGTCCTCCTATAGCTGTAGATCCCAGAGCACTCCCTGATAAAGTGCCTCCTTACTAATCTCCATCTCAGAGTATGCTTTCTGGAGAAATCAAACCGTGACAGTTCCTTTCTAGCCTTTTCTATTCTTTTTTTTTTTTTTTTTTAAGATTTAACTTATTTATTTGACAGACAGAGATCACAAGTAGGTAGAGAGGCAGGCAGAGCAGCGGGGGCGGGGAGGGGAAGCAGGCTCCCTGCTAGGCAGAGAGCCCGATGCGGGGCTCGATCCCAGGACCCTGAGACCATGACCTGAGCTGAAGGCAGAGGCTTAACCCACTGAGCCACCCAGGCACCCCGTTTTTTAATATAGTCAAGATTATTTTATATAATGCATTTCTCATCTATTTATCTGTACAGTGCTTTTCACTATTTATGACATAATTATTTTTTCTTATTTAAAATTGTTTATTTTTCAGATTATGATATGGATTAGACAGAGTTTATTTAACCTTTCCTTTATCACTGGACATTTTAGTTATTTCTACAATTTGAGTATTATAAATAATGTTTTGAATATTCAATACATTTTTGTATGTGTTTTGGACTATTTTCTTAGAATCAATTCCTAAAGATAGAATTGCTGAATATTTTTAAGGTACTTAAAAAATATATATAATGCTAAATTGCTTTCCAGAAAGGCTGTACCTGTTTATACTCCCATCAGCAGTATATCAGTGTCCTTCCTCAAGTGTTCCATTAGATAAGTATTATCGCTCTTTCCCAAAGAGATGATATTGAATATGACTTAAACTTTTATGAGTAATAGGTCATCATAATAAATGTGACTAATAGTGCAAATAGTACTTTGATGTTCTCATAGTCTACTAAGGTTTGTAGGATATTTGCCCATATGCTAATACATATTACCTCAAATCAAAAGTTTTAAAGGGCCTGCATTGTTCATTATGAGACTATAAAATCTTATTTTTTACTACTCTCTAGTTCCTAGAATTTTTGCAGCTTCTCTTCTGCAATGAATACTCTTTGGAGGGTCTTCCTAGATTGGGGGGAACCTTCTTTAGTCTTCAGTGATTTTGTATAACTTACACCCTCTCTTGCCTCAGCCATGTGCAGCTAGTCCAGGGGTGGCAACACCTCCTACTCTGGCCATTTCATGTCCATTTCCTGGAAGTTTCCCAGAGGAGGGCAGCTCACTCACTGTGGTTAGACCTATAGACTTGAAGCTTGGGAGCTATGTGGTAGGCATCTTTCATCAGTCATTGGCCCCAGAAAGCAGAGGTTGCAGATGTGAACAGAGGAGCAGAGATGAGAAACTGAGAGGGATTGATTAGCTTCCCAAGCCCTGCTTCCAGTTTTGTCTGAAGGCTTATTCCTGTCCTTAGGCTTCCTGAAGAGCTCCATATCCTTAAAATCCTCCTCACCTGCCTAAGTTAACTCAAATTAGTTTGTTACTTTAGGACATTACTTTCCTGTCTTTAAACTGATGTGAACTTGGAACAGATAAAATTTTAAAGTAAGACCACAGGTAGAGTCTGAATGAAAACTTAAGGGATTCTCCTTCAAGTAAAGCTTTAGCGGATGCAAGAGCTTCTTCTCTTTTGAACACTCAGAGGCTATTTTTGCCTTTTATTCTGGATAGTGTTCTGCATAGTTGTATTTTAGCTACTTGTAAATCAATTTAATTTTTTTAGTACTTTAGGCAGAACTGTATTTTTTATACATAGCGCTCAAGAGGGATTATTGGCTAACACTGGCTTTTGTAAATAGCATAAGGAATACTGATTTGCCAATTGGATATTATTGAGCACTATGTAATTGTCAACATTAAACATTTATTTAAAAGTCTCTAAATAGTTGGTTTCCTAGGTATTGAAGTGCTCAGGTAGATAAGTTCTGCTGAGTCGTTAATACTTGCCCAGAGCTTGGCACCTGGATAACATTATAAGAAGTAACATTCTATCTTTTATTTAATCAGGGTAAGTTTTGTCTTGACAACAGTTATCTGGAAGAAATTCTGACTCAATACTGCAGTGTATTGTAACTCACTGTTAGGTGATGATGTGCTTTATACAGTTGATACGCTTTTCCGTTGGCAGGAAAGCTTTGAAGGGGTTAGTACAAAATCAGGGAGACCTTTGGCCCTTTCCTTTTTCATTTGTAGGTTTTATTCTTTTTTTTTTTTTTAAGTTTATTTATTGAAGTAATTTCTACACCCAGCATGGGGTTTGAATTCATGACTCTGAGATCAAGAGTTGAATGCTCTTCCGACAGAGCCAGCCAGGTGTCCCTGTAGGCTTTGTTCTGGTCCCCAGCCCAGAGATTTCATTTTATGTTTTAGGTAGTACTAGCATTTGGATTATAGTGTGGATGGATTAGTGGAAAGCCATTCCTACTTAATCGGGAATGTTTTATTGATGATGAGTCATTGAAGTTGAGTAAAATGTCTTTTGTTTGGAAACCAGGGATGGCACCACTTAGTGATGAATGCATGTTTTTGTCATATGAGAAAGGGAAGATATATGAGTGTGTTTTGCTGATTCGGACTGGTCCTCCCTGCCTCATTCTGTTCTATTACAGGTTGAGCTGTCGTATGGTAGGTGTTGGAGCGAGGGGCCAGTCAGTGAAACTTGTTATGCTGGTAGTTCACCATTGGGCTTCTGGTTATTTTTTCCAACCTTATATAATGCAGGCTAAAACTAGTTTCATTAAATTGTGTTACAAATAATTTATTATTAAATACAGATTATTTGTAGTTTTAGTGGAAAGGATATATTTTTACCCATATTTCCCCCCACCTCCTGCATACCCCACCTAAGTAAACCAAAATTTAATGATGTCTGTCAAGGCTGTGTAACGGTAAGTCAGAATGCTCAATATCTTTTGGGTTTGGAACTGTTGCAAAGGTTTTAGTCACTCTGAGGAGATTATGTTTTCCAGAGCATAATATGTGAGAAATAGCATGTTTAACTGCTAAAGAACACATTTTTGAAATGGAAGAAACATTCTCCATTCTTTGCTAATGTGTTATAAGAAAGAGTGGCTACATACTCACTTTATGGCTCAGTAATTTAAGACGAAAATTATAAGAAATCTGACCTGCAAACTGTATAGATTAAGATTAATCGGTGGCTACAATTAAATCACTCTCAAAATTTTGGCTGTGATATATAGTTTGCCTTGGACAAGAGGCAACCCTTTTTGTCCCTTTCTCCCAAAACATGTTAATTGACTCTTGTGTCAGGGTTCAAAGCCTATTCACAAGTGACCTGGGATAAGCTGTCTTCCCTGAGAGCTTGGTAGCAGCCCAAGGGTTCTACAAGCTGCAGTTCTCTTCCCATCTCATTTTCTTGATTCAGAGCCAAAGCATTGGTTATGAGTTTTCTTCTATGACTAAAACCAAATGCAGCTTTTTCTTATGGAAAAGTCTAAAACATATACTAAAGTAGGAAAAACAGTACAATAAGTTCCCACCTGTCCATCCTTCCAGCTTCAACCACTGAATTCATGGCTAATCTATCCACGCCCAGTTCTGCCCTCCTATATTATTTTGAAGGAAATCCTGGTCATTTGGTCATTTCATCCCATGTATTTCAGTGTGTATCTGTGCAGAGAAGAGTGATCATATCAGGCCTGACTGCTTTTCTTTGAAAAGTCTGCTTAAAGTTTGGCCCTTGGCTGGCATCTAGGAACTTAGATTTCAGGAGGATTCTCTCACCACCTTAATTGTTAGCAGCTCATTGTGCCTTGGTTTTATGTACAAAAAGCAGCCGAACAGCTCCTTTCCTTCTGGGAGTCTGTAATCTTGGTACATGCTAGGCAGAGAGGGCTCGTGTAACCAGCCCCCAATAAAATGTTGGGCATGGAGACTCTAATGAGTGTCTCTGGTAGATGACATTTTAGAACTCATTGCTGAGGAAATTAAGCACATCCTGTGTGACTCCACTGGGAGCTTGCACCTGGTTTCCTCTAGACTTCACCCTATGTATCTTTTCCCTTTGCTAATTTTGCTGTAATAAATCCTAGCCATGCATACAGTATATATTGAGTTCTAAGAAACTTCTCTAGGAGATCACTGAACTTGGGAGGGGTCATGGAGATCTTTGAAACAATCTCTCCACACAAGCACTTAAAATATTCACAGTACCATTTTATACATAAAAATGTTCATAATAATTCCTTAATATCACATTCAAGGCAGTTTGCATTTCCAGTTGTATCATAAATTTCCAGTTGTATCATAAATAAATATTATAGTCTTTCTTTGTTTGAATCAAGGTTTAGATATTACAGTTGGTTGATGTTTCTCTAAATCTCGATTTATAGGCTCCCTCTCCATCTCTTTTTCTTTTTCCCTTGAAATATATTTGTTGAAGAAATTGAGTCATTTGTCCTATAGAATTTCCCACAATCTGGTTTTTGCTGATTATATTCCATGATGTGGTTCAATGTGTCCTTCTGTAAATTGGTACTTGAACCTAGAGACTTTTTGTATGAATTTTTGACAACCAAGGCCTTCATGTGTCCTGAGGCTATGCCTTAATTTCCATTTGATTAATGTTTGCCAAGTACTTTGAGGTACTTGGATGAAAGAGTTCTCACAGAAAATATCTTTGTTTTCGTTAGCATGAGACTAGATCTTTTGACACTTGGAGCCTGACTCACTGTCTTTAGAAAATCCAGTTAAAAGTATATGGCTTAGTGTTCTTTACCTGTCTTTCAGGTATTAAACCTGGCAGAGTTCCCTGAGCTAAAGCTGACTTTAATTATCTAGGGCCGGTACAATTCTATGCTGACCAGGTATTATGTGTAGGTAGAAATGTAGTTTTAAAAAGTGTATCTTACCATTGTTTTAGGGCCCTAAAACTTAAAATAGAAAACATCAGAACCCGGTATGCCTGGGTGGCTCTGCTAGTTATAACAGTGTCTGCCTTTGGCTCAGGTCATGATCCCAGTGTCCTGGGATCAAGTCCCACATTGCATTTCTTGCTCAGTGGAGAGCCTGCTCATCCCTCTGCCTGCCTTTCCCCCTTGTGCTCTCTCTCTCTCCACACTCTCTTTTGGACAAATAAATAAATAAAATCTTAAAAAAAAAGAAAAGAAAACATCAGAGTCCTACTAAAATCTGTAAACTCCAACATGTAGTAATTTGCATCTCAGTAATTTAGTATCTCAGTAACTAAGTTCTAATTAATGGATAGTTAAGTTCTTCTCCAACTCTGTAGGAATAATCTGACAGCAAGGGTCCATTGTAATTATCATCTTTGGAGATATGCCTTTTTGAAATGACTATGTGTTTGGGCATTTAATAAATATTTAGAATACAGAGATATACTTTAAAAGTTTTTTATTTTTAATAAAATACAACATAAAATGCCCCATCTTAACTGTACAGTTCAGTAATTTTAAGTACGTTCATATTGTGCAACCAATTCCTGGAACTCTCTTCATCTTGCAAAACTGAAACTCTCTACCCATTAAACAACAACTCCCTGTGTCCTCCTCCTCCTGACCCTGGCAACCACTTTTCTACTTTCTGTCTATAAATTTGGTTACTCTAGGTACCTCATGTAAGTGGAATCATAACAGCATTTGTCTCTTTGGCTTATTTCATTTAGCATAATACCCTCAAGGTTCATCCTTGTAGCATGTTTTAGAATTTTCTTCCTTTTCAAGGCTGAGTAATATTCTACTGTATGTATACACTACATTTGTTTATCCATTCATCTGTTGATGGATATTTGGATTGCTTCCACCTTTTGGATATTATGAATAATGTTGTTATAAACATGAATGTACAAATATCTCTTAGAGACCCTGATTTCAATTCTTTTGGGTATATATTATTTCTGGATTAGATGGTAATTCTATGTTTAATTTTTTTAAAGATGTTCCATACTTTTTTTCCATCATAGCTGGAAATTTATGTTCTCACCAACAGTGCACAGGTGGTCCAGTTTCTCCACATCTTCTCCAACACTTGTTGTTTTATGGTTTTTGATAGCAGGCATCCTAATGAAAGTGAAGTAGTATCTCATTTTGGGTTTGATTTGCATTTCCCTAATGATTAATGGTGTTTAGCATCTTTTCATGTGCTTGTTGGTCATTTATATATCTGCTTTGGAGAAATGTTTATTTAAGTCCTTTGCCCATTTTTAGTCACATTGTTTCTTGTTGGTATTGAATTTTAGGAGTTCTCTATATATTCAGGGTATTAACCCCTTATCAGATATATGATTTGCAAGTATTTTCTCTCATTCTCTAGGTTGCCTTTTCACTCTTGATCATGTAGTTTGATGCATAGAAGTTTTTAATTTTGTTGTAGTCCAATTTATTTATTTATTTTTTCTTCTATTGCCTGTGCTTTTGGTGTCATATCCAGGGAATTATTGTCAAATCCAATGTCAGGAATCTTTTCTCCTAACATTTTTATTGTTTTATATTACATTTAGATCTTTGATTCATTTTGAATTTATTCTTATATGTGGTGTAAGGTTAGAGACTGACTTCACTCCCTGCAGTTACACTTTTGCACTTTGGTTTAATGACACATGAGCACATTATCTTGAAGGTTGGGGGGAGGTCTCTCAAGGTAGTTACACTATTGACAACTGATTGCGTGGGAAACTTGCCCTAATGTCTCCTCCTGTGGGCAGTTGTTACTGACCTGTCTCATTTTTCCCCAAAGAGTCTTTCTGAGTTTTAAGAAAGTAAAATAAATTGTTACATAATACTTAATATTTATTAAGTTGTAATTATTTGTAACTTTTAGTTAGACTCTTAAACTTTTTATTATGAAAGGTTTTTAAACATAAACAAAGAAAAGAGAATAGTATAACAAATTCCCAAGCAGAGTTTCAACAGATGTCTGCATTTTGCACATTTTTCTTCATTTATTATCTTTACCAGCTATTTTTCTTTCTGGAGTATTTTAAGGCCAATCCAATTATTTTATCATTTCATTACTTTAATATGCTTAATGTAAGCATACTGATTTCTGATCAAATACGTATTATGTTAAAGTGTGCTTTTCCTGTACTTTATAATAGGATATTTGCATAGTTGACCCTTAAGCAATGTGGGGGTTAGTGTCACTGACACTCCACACAGTTAAAAATCCAAGAATAACTTTCGCCTCTTCCAAAACTTAGCTGCTAATAGCCTACCGTTGACCAAAAGCCTTACCAATAAACAGTTGATTAACACATATTTTGTATGTTTTATGTATTATATAATGTATTCTTCAGTAAAATAAACTAGAGAAAAGAAAATATTCTTAAGAAGTGGATTGCCTGGGTGGCTCAGTGGGTTTTTAAAGCCTCTGCCTTGGGCTCAGGTCATGATCCCAGGCTCCTGGGATCTGCCCGCATGGTGCTCACTGCTCAGCAGGAAGTCGGCTTCCTCCTCTCTCTCTGCCTGCATCTCTGCCTACTTGTGATCTCTGTCTGTCAAATAAATAAATAAAATCTTTTAAAAAATCATAAGAGAAAAAAATTTTTTTGAAGAGAAAATATATTTACAGTACTGTATTTATTGGCAAAAATCCATATATAAGTGAACCTTTGCAGTTCAAATCTGTTTTGTTCAAGGGTCAACTGTATAATCAATTTGTATTGTTTCAAGTCCTAGGTCTAGGATCAGCAGCATAATTTTGATATTTGAAATTGCTTTAGAGTTTTATAATTTTGCATTTTAATGCATATAAATTTAATTATTAATAATTAAAATTAAATTTTAATTATTTTATTATTATTATTATTTTTAAAATTTCTTTTCAGCGTAACAGAATTCATAGTTTTACACCACACCCAGTGCTCCATGCAATGCGTGCCCTTCACAATACCCACCACCAGGCTCCCCCAACCTCCCACCCCCCGCCCCTTCAAAACCCTCAGGTTATTTTTCAGAGTCCATGGTCTCTCATGGTTCATCTCCCCCCCAATTTCCCTCAACTCCCTTCTCCT
>PISX010033858.1:0-14651 GCA_004024625.1 Mellivora capensis | reverse complement strand
GGGAAGTCTACTTCTCCCTCTTACCCTCTCCCCTCTCATGCTCTCTCTCTCTCTCTCTCTCCAATTCTCCTTCTCAAATAAATAAATAAAATCTTAAAAATAAATAAAGAAATTAGACACAGACTAATAAAAGTAATTCAAGAAAAGATGGAAGAAAATAAAAAATACTTGATTTAAAGAAACAAAACACAATCTCAACACTGCTAATAAGACACACAAACATCTGGCAAGTCCAATGGAGGGAGGCAGAAAAGAAATGGAAAAAGAAATACTATTAAGAACAAAAAAGGGGGGGGCACCTGGGTGGCTCAGTGGGTTAAAGCCTCTGCCTTTGGCTCCGGTCATGATCTCAGGGTCCTGGGATCGAGCCCCATGTCTGGCTCTCTGCTCAGCAGGGAGCCTGCTTCCCCCTTTCTTTCTGTCTGCCTCTGCCTATTTGTGATCTCTGTCTGTCAAATAAATAAAATCTTTTTAAAAAAAAAAGAACAAAAAAGGGGACATAATTCTACATACCATACACGTGGCAACAGCCGTCAGTCAGAGTGCGGTCCAAGACCCCGGGGGCAAAACAGGAGAACTTTATTGAAGGACGTCTAAAAGAGCTATGGAGAAATAGAGACTGGTCACAAAAAGAAGGACTCAATGTCATAAAAACATCAATTCTCCCCAAGTAAATTTTCTTAATGATAATTTATTTTCTCTAGCTTACTTTATTGTAAGAATACAGCAATTAATGGTATGACATACAAAATGTGTTAATTGATTGCTTGTGTTCTAGGTAAGGCTTACAGTCAGCAGCAGGCCATTAGTAGTTCAGGGAGTCACAAGTTATATGTGGATTAACTGTCCCGGGAGCTGGTGCCCAACCCTGGTGTTGCCCAAGGGTCAGCGGCATGGATGGAGCTCTGCACTCTGTTTACAGTTGGAACCTGCCTCCCATCCTTTCACTCACTCGTGCAACAAATGCTTTCTGTGTGCCACCTATGTACAGGCATTCTTTTAGGGTCTGGGGTTAAGAACAAGCAAAGCCAAGTCCTTGTCTTTGTGGCATTTGTGTTTGGGCTTGGGAAAACATTCCAGTTTTCAAAGGAATTTTCTGTCCCTACCTGATCTGTGGTCACATATTCATTTATTATCAGTCTCCTCATTAGAATGTTGGTTCCAGGGGGCTGGGTCTTCCCTCATCACCAAATCCTTGCACCAGAGCAGTGCCTGGCACGTGGAAGGCACTCAGCAAGCATCTGTTGAAATGTGTTTGTGTGCTTCTTTGGAGTCAGCACCTGCTCTTGCACAGTGTCACTGAGATGCCATAGAGACCAGTATGGAAGACACCTGCCGTCAGAATCTCAAGTCCAGCCTCAGTGATGGACACAAACAACTAACTGCGATTCAACGTAAAATGGAATACAGCCTTTAACAGAAGGGATGAAGCTCTGATCAGGCTGATGTACAAGCTGCATGAAAACTTGATTTAGCTTAATTATAAGAGTAACTACTTTCTTTCTCCTTTCACAAGGAAGCTTTAATTTTTCATTCTTTGTTTGAGATTCTTGGGTCAAGACACAGCACAAACGGTCAATTCCAAAGGAGAAATCTTCTAAAGAAGAATTATAAGAAATAACTCACAAAAGTTTCCTAATGGTCAATCCAGAGGTGTTTGAATTTCAACAAGCTTGTGGGGGCTAAGACAAGAACAGAACACTTGTAGGAAAAAAAATCACAGTAAAGCCCAGGAGGAAGCTCTTTTTCCCAAAAGAGAGGTTCTGGGGAAATGTTCAGCTTCCCTCTCAAAACTAATAGACCAGGGGCATCTGGGTGGCTCAGTCATTTGAGCCTCTGCCTTGGGCTCAGGTCATGGTCCCAGGGGCCTGGGATGGAGCCCTAGGTTGGGCTCCCTGCTCAGCAGGGAGTCTTCTTCTCCCTCCACCCTTCCTGTGCTTGTGTTCCTTCTCCCTCTCTCTCTCTCTCTCTCAAATAAATAAAATCTTAAAAAAAATCAAAGCAACAAACAAAAACTAATAGACCAGAGAAATACCAGGGATGTAGCTAATTTGGGGAAATAGGACCCTGGGCACAAACCTGTTGCACCTTAGAGGGACAGAGGAGAGAGAGATGATCCACGGTGGGGGGGGGGGGTGTACAAAGCAGATGCTCTCCATGTAGTTCAAGAAGAATGCACACCAAACAGGCAAACAGGTCCCAGCGGGTTAGGGCTCCATGGACATAATCTGTATGCAAAGTCTTTCAGCAAGTACTCACAACTTACTCAGCATCAGAAAACTCATATGAGGAAGAACCCCATGGGTGTATGGAGTATGGGGAAAAATTAATCAAGACTCAATCCTCATACAACATCAGAAAATTCACAGTGGAAAGAAACTGTGTGTAATCAATGTGACAAGGGCTTTGGAGAGACATCAAAGCTTGTTAAACATCAGAGAATTCACACTGGGAAAAAGCCCTATAGGTGTACCAAATGTGGCAAGGCCTTTGGTGGGAACTCAAACCATATTATTTCTGGAGAGAAACCCTATAAATATAATGAACATGGCAATGCCTTTAATCAGAGAGCAAACAGCATTACACATCGGTAAATTCACACAAGAGAGAACACTCTTGAATGTAAAGAGTGTGGGAAAAGCTTCAGCCAACCATCACTGTGATTCACCATCAAAGTATATATTCCGAAGGGAAGCCCTGTAAGTGTGATCGGTGTAAAGGGCTTGGGTCACACATCAGACCTGATCAGTCATCAAAGAATACACACTGGAGAGAACCCTTACGTGTGTACCATGTGCAGGTGAGGCTTTGTTCAGAGATTACACCTGATTCACCAGCACAGAACATGCTCTGGAGAGAAGTCAATGCTCAGTACTTACTAGTCATCAGGTCATTCATACCATGAAGGAAAAGTGTGAACTCACTAAATGTGTCAAGCCCTCAGTGTGAACTGCCTTCAGGCACTACCCCCTGATTTCTCCTAGAGGGAAATTCTTCACACAGGAAGAAGACACACCCGGGAATAGAGCAAAGGTGGGAAAGCCTTTCACTGTTGCTTGTTACACATCTGAGAGTTCCTACTGGAGAGAACTCTGTGGAGGTAGATAATGCCAGGAGAGCATTTACTTGGAACTCCTACCTTTGCAGCCAGATAATTCATTGAGGATGTAATGGATATGAGAGGCTTTTCTTGTTTTTGTTTTGTGTTGTTTTCAAGAGAGGTTTGGTGGTGTGGGCAGAAGGTAAAACTCTGGGTACCCACCATTGCCAGCTGCTCCCTTTGAAGAAACTGCCCAGCAGTTCTCATCCATGAGGGACCATGCTCTGTAGATGGCCTGTTGCCTTCAGACCAGAGTGTGGGATGGACACCAGGATAGCCTTATTCCCATGCTAACCTTGCAAATAAAACTGCCGGTTACTTGGCAGCAGAAGCGGGTTTTTCAGGGACAGCAGGTACTCGCAGCCTGGAGCCAGCAAGCTGGTCTGCAGAGCGAAGGAGAGCAAACCTCTTTCCCGTGGAAAGGGGGAGCTGGCAGGGTCTGCTGTCAATGACCAGTCCGGGAGGAAGCAGGGGGCTGCAGTGTAGTGGCTTCTCCTCCTTGGCTCCTGGGCTGGGGAGCAGGAAGCCTTCCTCCTGCGGGGGGCAGGGGCAGGAAAATGGCCCCTAATGTAGTAGCCATTTGGAAGGTCCCCATTGGGCAGAGCTCCTCCTCCTGGCCGCCGACTCCACCCTAAATGAGGTTTCCTTCACTGATTTTCACACCACCTCTAGGGGAGGGAGGCTCGTAATCTATGATGTGGCTGATCCCACACAGCAGAAGAATACAATGTGCAGAGAAAAGCAGATAGAGAAACAAGTCTCCAAGCGGATTCATAGAAAAGGCCAAAATCATTAGAGTTAATGTTAGGTCCCTGGAGCTTCTTTTTCATCCTGAGTTAACAATGAGCAATGACTCAGGGTCTTCATGAAACCTACGTGAGGACAGCCTGGGACAGTTTCCTACAAGTCTGTACTAAGTTTCTTAACCCTGGAAGCATGTAGAACGGGCCAACCCCACCTCCACGTAGCACCTGGGTTTTCACCAGAGCAGTCTGACGAGAGTCCTGCTGCAGTGAACACTTCACTCCAAATGAAGCATCTGTGAAAAATTGTTTCTCACACCTTCCCAAATAAACCAAATTAAATGACATATACAATAAGGTCATTAAAGTAGAAAGTAATGGTTGTAAAGCCATCATGAATTCCAAACTACAGATATAACTAATCAGTTGGTTGTTTATACAAAATGGCTATTGAAAAGTTTCAGACGTTTTCTACAATGAGTTTGCTCCCAGAACACAGGCATCATGAAATCCACTCTTAAATCGAAGCCAAAATGGGGGGGAAAAAGACTCCTATCAAAATTGTCGCCTTTGCATACATAGCTTTAGGCAAGTCCACCACTCTGGGGCATCTGATCCACAAATGTGCTGGGATCAACAAGAGAACTGCTGAGATGGGAAAGGGCTCAGTGAGGATGCCTGGGTCTCAGACACACTGAAGGCTGCATGTGAGTGTGGTATCACCATGGGTATCTCCCTCTGGAAACTTGAGACCAGCAAGTTTTATATGACCATCACTGATGGCCCAGGACAGAGACTTCAACAAAATCATGATTTCAGGCATGTCTCGGGCTGTGCTTCCTGACCATTGCTGCTGCTGGTGATGAATTTGAAGCAGGTATCTCCAAGAATGGGCAGACCTGAGTGTGCCCTTCTGGCTTACACGGTGGGTGTGAAACAACTAATTATTGCTGTTTAGGAAATGGATTCCGCTGAGCCACCCCACAGCCAGAAGAGACAGAAAGTCACCCGTAAAGATGGCAATGCCAGTGGAACTGCATTCCTTAAAGCTCAGGACTGCATCCACCACCAACTTGTTCAACCGACAAGCCCTGTGTCTGCCCCTCCAGGTTGTTAAAAAATTGGTGTATTGGTATTCTCCCTGTGAGCGGAGTGGAGACTAATGTTCTCCAGCCTGGCATGGTGCTGACCTTTGCTCCAGTCAATGTCACAACTGAAGTCAAGTCTGTGGAACTGCACCACCTGGCTTTGAGTGAAGTTCTTCCGGAGGACAGTGAGGGCTCCTGTGTCAAGAACCTGCCTGTCAAAGATGTTGACCCCAGCAGTATGGCTGGGGATGGCAAAAATGACCCGCCAATGAAAGCAGCTGGCTTCATGGCTCAGGTAAGAATCATGAACCATCTGGGCCAGATCAGTGCTGGCGATGCACCAGTGCAGGGCTGTCACACAACTCATTGCTTGCAGGCTTCCTGAGCTGGGGAAGATTGATCAGCATTCTGGGAGACAGCTAGATGATTGCTCCAGATTCTTGAAATCTGCTGGTGCTGCCATCACTGATATGGTTCCTGGCAAGCCGTGTGTGTTAGGAACTTCTCTGGCTATCCCCCTCCAGGATGGTTTGCCATTCTTGACACGAAACAGACAGTTGCTTTGGCTGTCATCAAAGCAGTGGACAAGGAGGCTGCTGGAGCTGGCAAGGTCACCCAGTCTTCTCAGAAAGCACAGCAGGCTAAGTCAATATTGTCCCTGATACGTGCAAATCCACTCTTAACTAGTGGTGGAAGAATGTCTCAGAACTGCCTCGACTGGCCATTTAAGTTTAGTGGCCAAAGACTGGTTCAAAATTACAATGATTCATAAAATCTTAAGAAGGAAAGAAAAATGTTTTGTGGACCTTTTTTTTCAGTATTTTTTAATGGAAACAACTTGACCAAAACTCTGTCACAGAATTTTGAGACCCATTAAGACAAAGTTTAATGAGAGAAAAAATAACTTTTGTGATTGTTATCTGTCTATGTAAGCAATCTCCCCCACCATGGGGCTCGACTCACAACCCCAAGATCAAGAGTCGCATGCTTTTTTTTTTTTTAAGATTTTATTTATTTATTTGACAGAGATCACAGGTAGGCAGAGAGGCAGGCAGAGAGAGAGGAAGGGAAGCAGGCTCCCCGCTGAGCAGAGAGCCCGATGCGGGGCTCGATCCCAGGACCCTGAGATCATGACCTGAGCCAAAGGCAAAGGTTTTAACCCACTGAGCCACCCAGGCGCCCCTTGAGTCGCAAGTTCTTCTGACTGAGCCAGCCATGTGCCCTCAGAAAAAATGGTTTCAGATTAGATTTCCGTCTTTAGGCTGAATCCTAGTAGAAAGGAGGAAAGCCTTTGGAAGGACCTAGCTGTGAAATACATGTGCCCAGCCCTCCTTCACCACCAGGCAGTGGCACAGACTGACCCAAGTGCACCTGTCTTCAGAGGCCTCATCTTGAGGAGCCCAATAAGAGCAAGCAGGCCCACACCACACATCCTTGAGGGCTCCACATGCCCAGTCCTGGGTGGAAAGAGCAAGCTGTTGCCTTACACTTGTCAAAAAGGAAGGGGGGGGATTTCCGAGTCTTGTCCTCAACTCCACGTTCCTCACAGGGAAAGGGAAAAGTAGATGTCCCTCCTTGGGTCACTGACGGAGGGCTTGCTTTCTTCCCTCCATTTGTCCTGCTGTGTGTACCACAGGAGCATAATGGGACTGGTGGCTATAGTCAGGAAGGCTTGATGAGGAAGAATTAGAACCAGGCCTTGAAGGACAGGTAGATGATGGCATAAGAGGGCAGAAGTAGCACAAGAAACGATGTAAGGTAGAAAGAAACCCGTTTTCCCAGATGTTGGCAAGGTGGGAACGTGACTGGGAAGTGGGGCAGGGCCTGGCCTTTCAGGCTCTCCTGGAGAGTGTGGATTCAGTGCCAGAGCCAGGGAGCCTCGTGAGCCTGGGGATGAGGAGGGAGGCATTGTCCACAGACGGTTTCAGGCTGTGTAGGGCTGTGGGGTGTGAAGGCATCTTGGGAGGGACTCTGTGCAGCTCATCTCACCTGCTGCGCCACGTAGTAACACCACGTGTAACACGGAGGCTTCTCTGTTACTCAGAGATCGTAAGTCCGTTTCCTGGTAACCCAAACCTCACATTCCATTTCCTTCTCAAGGGATCTGAGAGTAAAGATCTCATCCAGGGTGTGGCTGAGGGGGCCCACGCCTGGTCAGGAGCACAGGGAGCCGGCAGGGAGGCCATCCAGAGACATGCCACCAGCTCAGGTCGGCTCCTCGGCTTTGCAGACTGTGGTTCATCCCTGTGCCGAGGCACCTCCTGTACTTCCGGAAAGTGGACGGAGCAGAGCAGAGGACTGGGGCACCAGTGTGGGTCCTGGTGGGGCCTGCTGGGTGTCAGCCGCACCCGTGTCGCACGAGGACCGCATCCCTCTTTGTACACTAGGTTCGGCGGGGGCTGGGGAAGCAGGGAGTCCGAACGTGGGAAGTGGGTCTTGGGACTCAGCTCTCCGTGGCTCTGGGCACTGACAGTGCTGCTTCCATCTCCGCAGGAAGAATCAAGTCACACGTGTGGTCACTGCTGTCCAGCCACAGCTGCCCTGGGACAGAGCCCGGATGGTGCCTGCACACGTCTGCGTGTCTGTTGTCTTTCCTCCGAGGTGCGGCATCTAAGCTGAATGCAGGTTTTCTCAGGCTTTCTCTAATGAGTGATCAGGTTTTCCGTTACTAAATTTAGAATCACATTCTCTTGTCCTCTTGGGCAGTGAGTCTGGGGCTGAGGAAGGTTTAGAGTGACTCCAAACTATTCAGTAACACACCCACAGTCTCTTGTTCTGTCCCCGCAGATGACCAACTATACCCACTGTGAAAGTCTGGGGCTTTGGGTTGGGACAGACGGACGTGGGCTCACCTATATGGTCACAGATCATCTGCGCAACCCCTCAGCCTCCAGCTCCTGACCTGTCCGTGGTGACGTCTCACCGGCAGCACCTCGGGCTCCACCTGGCCCACAGCCCGTGCTCCGCGAACGGCCGACGCTGTCAGCATCATGGGTGCGTTTTACCAGGTTAAAGCCAAAGGGCAACACCACGGGTATGAGAAGATAACGTGCCTTAAGTCCGCGGTGAGACCCGGGCTCAGACGCGCAGCTCCTGAGCTCGCACTGTGGGTTCCATCTTCTACCACAGCCGCCCGGACGCACGCACAGATGCCTCCGGGTCCTGCCGAAGTTCCGTTTTCTCATTCTCCGTGGACCCCGACAGTCCTCAGCAACATTAGGGTCCTGGTGGCCTCCCTCCAGGAGGGTCTCCACAATCCCAGCCGCATGGGCTCCAAGGCCCTTACCACTGAGGACGCCCCCAACAGTCCCCAGACCCCAGGACGTCCCCTGCTTCAACTGCTCAGACCTTGGGAAGCCACAGGCCCACGAGGGCCTCTTCTCCCTCAACAGCCTTTCTGGGTGGCCGGTGCGCCCCCGGGGCGTGGAGGCGTCAGGACCCACGCCCCACACCCGCGTCCACAGGCCGGATCCCGCGGCTCCTCGCCCGCCCCTCCCCGAGGGCTCCGCCTCTCAGGACCCTCGTGGGCCCCGTCGCCCAAGTCAGAAAGTCCGAGCACTCGTCGCCCGGGTCCTCCCGGGCCACCCGCCTCGCCAGCCACCAGGGCTCTGCGCCTGCGCTCTCCGCCGTCCCCCCCGTCCGTCCCGCGCCTGCTGCCACCGCCTCCCGGGCCCGGGACACCCAGCCGACGTCGTCACACCCGGGCGGGCCCCCCCCGGCCCCGGCCCCCCGCAGCCCGCGCCCGCCGCTGCCATCCCAGCCGGGCGAGCGCCCACCGCCGGGAGCGCCGGGAGCCGCGGCGCAGGCGCAGGTTTTTACGATCGGCGCGGGAGGGGCTCGGCTGCTTTGCCGCCGCTGTCTCTGGGCCCGGGGCTGGCAAAGGGGCGCCTCTCCGCAGTTCCTGAGCCGAGGACCGAAGAGCGGAAACGGTGGACGCGCCACCCGGGACCCGCCCCCGCCCTCGGTCTCCGCGCGCAGCGGCCGAGCAACCACAGAGTCCGACGACCTCCCGACGTCCTAGAGCGGCCCCAGCGCGCCTGCGCCGACCGCGCCCGGGAGCCCCTTCCGCCGGCGCCGGAAGACCCGCTTGCAGCGCCGACTCTGGCTGCGCGCCCGCCGCTGGCGGGGGGGCGGGGGCTGCGGGCGGGGCCGGGGGCGGGGCCGCGGGGAGTGGGAGCGCGCCGGGGGCCGCAGCGGGCGGAGCAGGGGCCGCGGAGGGCGCGGCTGGGAGGGGAGCGTCCCCTGCCCCCGCGGCCGTTCGGTCCGGTAGCTGGGGCGGGGCGGCGCGGGGCACCACGACCGCTGTCGCGCCGCCCGCTCGGAGCCTCCCCGTGGCCCGCAGTGTCCCCGGACGCGCGTGGGCAGCCGCGCACCTCGGTTGCCGGCGCGGCGCTGACCTCGCGTCGCCTTGGCCGCCGCGGACGCCAGCCCGGCGGGTCTGCGGGAGCCCGTGGATGTGCCTCTTTTACCTTCGCACACAGGCTCCTGGGGTCCGGCTCTAGGCAGGAGCGTGGGGTCCCGCTGTCTCCCCGGAGGCCCGCAGAGGCCGTAGCCGCAGCCCAGCTACGAACCCGAGACTGATCACCGGACTCTTCCCCGTTGCTTAGCCGCGAGTTTTCCCTGATTCCGCGGTCAGCAGGGGCCGCCGCCCGGGGACCCTGGTCGGGCCAGTGCTTCCGCCGGGTGCGCTTTTTACGGGGATTGTCGCTGGGGCAGCGGCGCTCGGCTGGTTGAGCGTCCGGCCCTCGGTGTGTGCTCAGGTCGTGAGCTCGGGGCGGTGAGCTCGCGCCCCGCTCAGGCTCCGTGCTGGGTGCGGAGCGTCCGGTGCTCTGTCTCCCTCGGCTGCGTGCCCTGTGCGCGCGCGCGCGCCGGCTCTCGGGGACCCTCTGGTCGTTTCGGAGGAGCAGAGTGTCACCCAGTGAGCGTCGCGAACGAGACACGGGCGCCCTAGGCTGCGTCGTCGCGCGCACCGTCGCCACACGGCCCCCGAGTGCTCGTACTTCACGGCAGCGGTTTCCCTGCTCCCTTCCCTCTCGTTTCCCAGACGTGTCTGAAGCGCCGTCTCACATGCTGGCGACGGGACAGTGCACGAGACAAAGTCTCCGACTACGAGCCCCGAGTGGAACGTAGGAGAACCAGGCAGGGGCGAAATGCGACGTGAGCTGTGAACGGTGCTGTGGGACACGGACGCAGGAGACGCGCTTTTCCTGAGGGGCGTGCGCCAGGCGGAGGAGCCCAGCCTGTGCCCGAGGAGTACGGCCCGGGACGCCCCGAGGACGCCTGAAGCCAGGGGCCCTAACGCTTACAGCCCAGGAAGAGCTCAACGACAGCAGCGCGAAGACAGAGCAGTGTGGCAGAACGTCGTCGCAGAGGTTATGTGGACGTGCCCTGTCCACACCCGGCCCTGTGCCCGCCCTCGAGACGACGTGAGACGGTAAGAGGCCTCCGTGGTGAGTTGGAGTCTGGAGAGGGATGCTGGGGGCCTCCTGCCAGCCGGCGGTGCCCAGGAGGGTCGTCTTCCAGACCGGGCTTGGCTGTGGTAACTGAAACTGCAGGAACGGAAACTGGGTCGCGGGGACACACACGCTCGCTCACTCTCTCCTGTATTTGTAGCCCCATATTAGAGACCAGAAAGATCCAGAAAGATGAAATGCGTTACCCAAGTTAGGGTAAGTCTAAGGCAGGAGGGAGCTAGAACACAGGCCTTCAGGTGGGTCCCGCAGACCCTTCCACGCAGGCCATGCTAGTGCTGGTCAAGCCCACACTTAGAAGAACTTCTGTTGGTTAAAGCCTCTGCCTTCGGCTCAGGTCATGGTCTCAGGGTCCTGGGATCGAGCCCCGCATCGGGCTCTCTGCTCCGCGGGGAGCCTGCTTCCTCCTCTCTCTCTGCCTCTTGCCTACTTGTGATCTCTGTCTGTCAAATAAATAAAATCTTTTTAAAAATGTCTTTATTTACAATTACATGATTTCACTCATGGAATCAAACAAAAGATCATAGGGAAGGAGGGAAAAATAAAGATAAAATCAGAAAAGGAGGGGAGGGGACGCCTGGGTGTCTCAGTTGGTTAAGCGGCTGCCTTCAGCTCAGGTCATGGTCCCAGCGTCCTGGGATCGAGTCCCGCATCGGGCTCCTTGCTGGGCGGGGAGCCTGCTTCTCCCTCTGCCTCTGCCTGCCACTCTGTCCGCCTGTGCTCGCTCTCTCTCCCTCTCTCTGACAAATAAATAAATTTTTTAAAAAATTTAAAAATATATATACTTTAAAAGAAAAAAAGAAAGGGAGGGGAGGAAACAAGATGGGATTGGGAGGGAGACAAACCATAAGTGACTCTTAATCTCACAAAACAAATTGAGGGGGGGGGGGGGGGGGGGGGGGGGGGGGGGGAAGGGGGGGTGGGGTAATGGACATTGGGGAGGGTATGTGCTACGGTTAGTGCTGTGAAGTGTGTAAACCTGGCGATTCACAGACATGTACCCCTGGGGATAAAAATACTTTATATGTTCATAAAAAATAAAATTTATTTTAAAAAAATCAGGAAGGGAGATAAACCATGAAATTTTTTCCCCCCAAAGATTTTATTTGAGAGAGAGCATGACCCGGGGGTGGGGGCAGAGGGAGAAGGAGAGGCAGATTCACCATGGAGGCAGGAATGTGGGGCTCGATTCCAGGACTCTGGAAACGTGATCTGAGCCAAAGGCAGACGCTTAATGGACTGAGCCAACCAGGTGCCCCAAGAGAGACTCTTAATCGCAGGAAACAAACAGGGTTGCTGGAGGGGAGGGGGATGGGGGAAGGGGTAACTGGGTGATGGATATTAAGGAGGGCACGTGACGAACGAGCACTGGGTGTTGTACGCAGCTGGTGAATCACTGACCTCTACCTCTGAAAGTAATACATTATATGTTAATTGACTGGAAAAATTTGTATCTTTTATCCTTGTTTGGTAAACTTCAGAGATCTCACATGCCCCCTTTCCTTACACTTTTCCCTCCATCACCCCATCCCACTCCCAAGTTCAGATGAAATGCAGCCTTCTTTATGCTTCCGTAACATTTTGTTCCAATAGTTATCACATCCCATACATCATAATTGCATATGCCTGGTTTCCCCCCTGGATAGTAAGTTCACGGAGATCAGAGAATGGGTTTTATTCTACTTTTTTCTCTCCAGTGTGCCTTGAAATAAATGTTTGTTGAATTAAATCAAATTGAAGATAAAAAAAATACTGAAAATCATTGGAAAAAGTGTCTTTCTTTAAAAATATTTTTGATGTGAATAAAAGTGTCTCTTAGATTCATCATTCACGGGAGGTTTCGCTCCTGCATGAGTTCGCTGATGCAGTTTGAGGTGTGGGCTCTGCCTGAATGTCTTCACACATGCAGGCAACAGTCAGGTCTCTTAACAGCTTGAGTCACCGGGGGTTCAGTAAGGGTCGGACCCGACGGAAGTTTCTTCCACATTCGTGACAGGTCTTTCCTGCAGCACAAATTTTCTGGTGTTCAGTGGGACGTAAGGTGGGACTGAAGAGGTTTTCTCATTCGTTACACGTCGTTATACCCAGAGCATTTCTCACCAGTGACTTGTGCAGTGCAGAACACGCCGAACCACAGCTGAAGTCACGCGCTCCCACCCAGCATTTCTCTCCAGTGTGAGTCCGCCCACGTGGCCTAAGTCTGAAGCCACGAACAAAGGCTGGACCCCATTTTCTGCATTCATGAGGATTCTCTCCAGTATGAATTCTCTGTTGCTGAGGGAGGTTGACCTCTGGCTGAAGGCTTTCCCACAGTCACCACATCTGTAGGGCTTTTCTCCAATGTGAACTCTGATATAGGGCAGGTTGTGAGCTCCGACAAACTTTCCCACATTCAGTGCACTTACAGGGTTTCTCCCCAGTGTGACTTCTTTGATGCTGAGTGTTGGCCTCCAACTAAAGGCTTTGCCACACTCATTACAAATAGAAGCTTTTCCTCCAGTGTGAATCCTTACGTGTTCAGTAAGGTGAGTTAAAACCAAAGGTTCTCCTGCACTTACTACATCCGTAGGGCTTCTCTCTAGCATGAGCCCTGGGTTGGAGGAAGAGGCTTGAGTTCCAGCTGACGGCCTTGCCACACTGACTACATTTATGGTGTCTCTGACCACTGTGAGTTCTCTGAGGCTGTGTTAATCGTGGACTCTGGCTGAAGGCTTTTTCACTTTCATTGTAAGGTTTCTCTCCTGTGTGAATTATATGATGTTGAGTAAGTTTTGAACTTCAACTGAAAGCCTTCCCACATTCACTGTACCCAAAGATTTTTCTCCCTTTTGAATTCTCTGATGCAGAAGTAGGTGGGAATTAAGACCAAAAGTTTTCCCGTGTTCATTACATTTAAATGTAAACCATTTACATTTAAATGGTTTAAAAAAACCATTACATTTAAATGGTTTCTTTCCAGTGTGAACTCCATGGTACAGAATAAGGTTTGGGTGTGCCCACACTGACCACATTCATAAGGCTTTTCCCCATTGTGACTTCTCTGATGTCTGGTTAGGTCTGAATTATATTTGAAGGTTTTGTTCCACATATTACATTTAAAGACTGTCTCTCCTGTGTTATTTCTTTGAAGTCTAAAAACATTTTGGTATAGATTCAAATTTCTATCAAATGCACCACACACCTGAGTTTTTTTCTCCTGGAGATCTTCTGTACACATGAAAATTTCTTTCCTAAACTCTCTTGTGAAGATGGGGTTTCTTCAAATTCTGCCTAACAGAACTCTCCTGGTATTCTAGTTTACTCTCATAGTCCCAAGCTTCCTGAAACTTGAATCCCTGTGGATTATGCCTTGAAAGTCTTCTTGATACCAATTCTGGGGCTTTTATAACAGAATATTTCTGGTTTAGAATGAGTAGTTCCTTCTAATGCCCAATCTCAGAATCTGCTACACAAAACATCAGGAAATTACTACAGAAAACCACCCACCAGGGATAATATCCATAATGTGTTAAAAGCTCCTATAAAGGGGCGCCTGGGTGGCTCAGTGGGTTAAAGCCTCTGCCTACTTGTGATCTCTGTCTGTCAAATAAATAAATAAAATCTTTTTAAAAAGATTATTTATTTTTATTATTATTTATTTATTTTTTTAATTTGACAGAGATCACAAGCAGGCAGAGAGGCAGGCAGAGAGAGAGGAGGAAGCAGGCTCCCCACTGAGCAGAGAGCCCGATGCGGGGCTCGACCCCAGGACCCTGAGATCATGACCTGAGCCGAAGGCAGAGGCTTAACCCACTGAGCCCCCCAGGCGCCCCCGGGTACACGGGTTTCTTTCGAGGCGACGAAATGCGCTACCATCGGTGGTCCTGCTGGTTTCCTGACTCTGGATAGGCTGAAGCCCACGGACTTCTCCCCTTTAAAAGGGGGAATTGTACGGCTCATGAGTTTCGTCGGTAAAGCCGTCATTGGGAAATCCGGACTCAAGTTGGAACCCGCAGGCGAGTCACCAGCTCCTCCGTGATCCGATGGTCTAATTTGAGGTGAATCACGACCCGTGCAGGGTGGCGGGAGCCGCGCAGGCTTCCTTCCCCGCCTTCTCCGGGACCCCTTCCCGCCTCGCTGCTACCCCGAGACACCCTGGAGGCTCTAGCACATTCGTTCAGTCGCTGGGCACGCGGACCCATACGCCATCCCGGGGGCAGGGTGTCCGAGGCCCTCTGCCTCCATCCGCCGGCTGGCAGGGGCTGGCAGG
>PISX010033857.1:0-14656 GCA_004024625.1 Mellivora capensis | reverse complement strand
GAGCATAATGTCTCGTTGAGTAAATATTCTATCATTTGGCCATACCCTATGGATGGGCATTGTAGGCGAGGAAAAATAATTGTCCCTCTATCCTCCTGGGTTCTTAGCTGAAACCCCTGTAATAAAAGATTAACAAGAGAAGAACAAATTGTTTCATTTGTTTATTGCTGTGTAATTTGCTTTGCTTTCTTTCTTTTTTAAAAAAATATTTATTTATTTATTTATTTTCTAATATACATATAAGGTATTTTTAGCCCCAGGGGTACAGGTCTGTGAATCGCCAGGTTTACACACTTCACAACACTCACCATAGCACATACCCTCCCCAATGTCCATAACCATTTCTAAGGAAGACTCGTTCACACATAATGTTCCCTGAGTTTCAGGTACAACAAGTCTAGAGTGCTCACCGCTAGTGTCACTGCCCTCTGTCACCATAGGAGCTATTACAGTGCCACGGACTAGATTCCCTGTGTTGTGCCTTTTATCCCCATGACTTATTCATTCTGAAACTATTCGCCCATTTTGCTCACCCTCCACCCCCACCCCTCTGGCAACCGGCAGCGCGTTCTCTCCACTGATGGGTCCTTGTTTGTTTCTTCCTTTGTTTTGTTTTTTAGATTCTACATGTAAGTGAAATTGCATGGTACGTGTCTTTCTCTGTCGGACTTACTTCACTTAGCACAGTACCCTGTAGGTCCATCACATTGCTGCAAACGGCAAGATTGCATCCTTTTTTACAGATGAGCCACACAGGAGCTCATTAACACACCTACCTTGTGTATAGGTGGGAGATATCCAGGGCACTATGAGTAACTCCCTCGTGGCTCAGAACTCGGGATTAAATGCCAGCTTCATAGGGGAAGGGGAGGGGATGTAGGTCTCGTAGGCTAGAGCAAACAGTTTTTAGGAAAGCTAAAAGGGCCCTCAGAAGACTAGATGGGAGGATGGCAGTTTGGGTGCGGGGCCGACTTTGAGTCTCTTGTCTCCTGTGATTAGAGTCCATCTTCCTTGCTGAAGACACTCCCGGGAGGGTATTGATGTCGACCCCGAGGTCCTTTGGAGGAGCTGTCTTCAGGCAGAGGAGGGAGATTGGTGTCTCTCCTGCACCTGCTGTTTTCCAGCACCTTCAGCTCAAATTAATCAATGTACCAAAGCGGCATATGTTGGGGTGACATGTCCTGAACTCCGACAGCCATATTTTGGGCGGCATATTCTGCTTCCCTTCAGCATTGACATTGCTTCTGATTTTTCCTATTACAATAAGTAAAGTGAAGATTATATTATGTGTATATACAGAAGTAAATATGTGTGTGTGTATTTACCTTTTAAATAAGATGGGAATGTTCTTCGTTTGCAATACTCGTCCTTTCATGAGTTAGCCCTTATATGGATTTGTTCATTTCATCTTGTCAACAGCCCTAAAAGGTACATGTAACTAATGCCTTTATTTCAGAGCTAAGGTGACCAAGGCTCAGAAAGTTCAAGGTACTCATTCCTGGGAAACAGCAGTGGAGTAAACCCTGGTCTCACTGGGGAGCCTTTCCTCTGCTAGTGCATTGTGCTGCCTCTCACTCTGTTACGTGAGATTCTTTTCCTAGTGCAGCCAAATAAAAACGAAACAGAGACTTCACACCTTCCTCCTGTCTGCTCTGCCGCGCACACGTGCGCACACACACACACACACACACACAGAGGCACACACGTGCCCTCTGGCACCCTTGCATTCCCTTCCTCTGACGGAGCTGTGACAGAATTTGCAATCAGACAGACACACGGGGGAAGCTGGGGTCTGTACTTTCAGTTTCAATCAACTCTAAATTAGGAGCCCTCATTTTCCCATCCTGGTCACGGAGCTGTCCCGGATTGTCCCTTAGTAGAAGAAGGAAGAGATTTATGGACTGAATCCTGGTCCAAAGTATTCTTTAGAAAGGCACCTTCTGATGATTATTTTGAGAGACTTTCTGGTAATCCCCAGCAAATCTGCATGTTAATAGGAATCATTTACTCAAAGCAGGGGTCCAAGAAAATAGCTTTACATAATAACAGTAGCTTGATTTGATTACTTCAATTTGGTTCTTGCTATTGAATTAAAGGTAAAGCCAAGCTTTTGGAAGTTTTACAGGACGGTAAACAAAACGGGAACACTGAATTAAGACTGGCTGAGTCTCAACCTGCACATCCTCATTACTTCTAATGAGTGGGGAGATGTAAACAGGATGGAGGAGTAAAAACCATTGATAATCTCCTTAGCAGCCTGGGTAATTTATTGGTTTCTTTCCCACATCGAGGGCGCTAAGCCTGCCTAATACTCGTGAAGGCTTCTTGGCAACTCCTTCCTAAAAGAAGCAATTTTCTTTCTTAGAAGCTCAGAGTCGTATTGTTTACTTGCTCCCCAAAACGCTGATAGATGTTTCCAGTTGCACTTGGCCATTATGCATCACAGCAGCACTTTTTTTTTAATCTGTAATAATTTTATACTTAACACAAGAATTGCAGAAACAGAGCAGAGCGCTCCTGGATGCCCATCACTCAGTTTCTCCTTTGTTCATATCTTATGTAAACATGAAGCATTTATCAAAATTGAGAAATAAACGTTGGCAGGATCTAATTCACCAAAGCACGGAAGTCATTCACATGTCATCAGCTTTCCACTAGTGCCCTTTTTTTTTTTTTTTCCTGTTTCACGGTCCAAACCATGGGGCCACATAGCATTTAGTCCCTCCTGTCTTGGTAACCTCCTCTGATTTATGACAGTCCCACAGTCTTTCCTTGATTTCCTGACTGTGACATCTTGAAGAATACTGGTCAGTTATTTTTGTAGAATGCCCGCTTGGGGCAGCCTGAGGTGCTGTAACAGAGTACCATAGCTGAGTGGCTTCAACAACAAATATTTATTTCTCCCAGTTCGAGAGGCTGAAGTCTATTGGCCAGGACCCTCTGTCTGCTCTCCAGACACTGCCTTCCTGTACTCTCTCTCGTGGAGAGAGAGATCATCTTTCTCCCGTTTCTTCTAAGGGCACTAATCCCATCCCTGAGGGCTCCACCTTCATGACCAAATTACTTCCCCAAAGACCCCACCTCCTAATATCATCACACCCACACCAGGAGCGGTGTCAACATATGAGGTTGGTAGGGGCGGGGGGGGTGCGGTTATACACAAACATTCAACCCATAGCATGCCTCCATCAGAGTTTATGTGATGGGTTCTCATGATTAGATCGGGATAGTGCATTACAGGGAGGGAAACCTCGAGTGGAGGAACATGTCCTTCTCAGGGCACCATGTCACTTGGCCAAGGTGATATCTGCCAGGCTCTCCATGGTACACTTACTATTTTTCCTTTTGTGGTTATCAAATACTTTGAGACTAGCCAAACTTCTTAGTTTTGCTTGAACTTCCATGGCTGTACTTTTTGCCCTCCAAACCGATGATTTAACCTCAGCTAAATGTCAGGAAGACCTCACTTACAGACTCTGGACTTTGTGGAGGGCTCAGGAAACTCACAGCTATCCAGCCCCTCCACCCCTGCAACCCAGCCCCTCCACCCCTGCAACCCAGCCTTCCAGGACAAGGCTGGCAGACCTCCTGATTTCCTCCACCAGCTATCTGACAAGGAGCCCTGGGGTCTTCAGAGCCGGAAATGGAACCCTGTTTCCTATCATAGCCTGACCCAAGCGTTCTCCCTAGAATCGACAGCCATGTTCTGTGCAATTTAGGAATAATATATACTTGCTGGAGAGAACGCTGGGGGTCTGAGTAAGGAGATGGACAGTGTTCAAAGCTGGGATTGCTGCTGCCCTTCGACAGTCACAGGTACTGATGTCCGCAGATGTTCTGGAAGATTTCACTCTAAAATAGATAGGGGGAAAAAATGGGGGGGGGTAGTTGGGGATTTCCACTGCCTAAATATATTTTTCTCCTTTTTTTGTGTGTTTCTTTTTTTATTATTATTATGTTATGTTAGTCACCATACCATACATCATTAGTTTTTGATGTCATGTTCCAAGATTCATTGTCTGCCTATAACACCCAGTGCTCCATGCAATCTGTGCCCTCCTTAATACCCATCACCGGACTCACCCATCCCCCCACCCACCGCCCGTCTAAAACCCTCAGTTTGTTTTCTGGAGTCCTTAGCCTTCCATGGTTCCTCTCTCCTTTTGACTCCTCCCCCACGCCCCGCTTCATTTTTCCTTTCCTTCTCTTATGTCCTCTATGCTATTCCTTATGTTCCATAAGTAAGTGAAACCATATGACAATTGACTTTCTCTGCTTGACTTATTTCACTCAGCATAATCTCCTCCAGTCCCATCCAATTTGATACAAAAGCTGGGTATTCATCCTTTCTGATGGTTGACTAATATTCCTTTGTATATATGGACCACATCTTCTTTATCATCCATCTGTTGAAGGGCATCTGAGCTCTTTCCAGAGTTTGGCTATTGTGGACTTTGCTGCTATGAACATTGGGTGCATATGGCCCTTCTTTTCACTACATCTGTATCTTTGGGGTAAATACCCAATAGTGCAACTGCAGGGTCATAAGGTAGCTCCATTAATTTTTTGAGGAACCTCCACACTGTTTTCCAAAGTGGCTGCACCAACTTGCATTCCCACCAACAGTGTGAGAGGGTTCCCCTTTCTCCAAAACCTCTCCAAAATTTGTTGTTTCTTATCTTGTCAATTTTTGGTGTTTCTTTTTAAAAATAAGTGTATTTTTAATGGGCTCAAGCTAGAAATCAAGGATGAGGAAAATTAAGCCAAATGGGGGAAAATAGGGGACCCATTTCCCCAGTGAATATTCCACTGGTGGCAGATGGTACCTGTCCTAGAGATCTCCTTGGCTGAGGTCCACATAAGGAGAAAAGGAAATAGGAAAGATGCTCATTGCTCTTCCTCCATGATTTTTGTTTCAATTTTGTGACAACATAATCACCTTTCTCACGTTCTTTCAGAGGCAACCTTCCCTCCTGTCTACAAAAAGGGAATATCAGTATCTTCTGTTTAGCCTCAGAATTGATTCTTGTGGGTCTGTGCTATGGTCATATCCCTATTTACGAGGGGTACCCAGCTAGAATCTGATGACAAGGTGGAGAAGGAAGAAGGGGAAGAGGAGCAGACAGCCCCAATCTAGAAAAATTAATAGACATTTGTACAAAAGGTAGCAATACAGAAATCCTATACACATCATTATCTGGCTAAAACTTTCTTATGATCTCACTCTCTAATATCTGTCTTTTGTGTGTACCAGACCAGCTTTCCCACATATCATGTACACACTCCTCTGCTTGGAAATAAAACATGCCTACCAGAAGGCTGGGCAGGCAGGAATATCAAACAAGAGTTGCTAGCTAACCTTTGTCTCGCTTTCATGGCCTCCAAGGATCTGAGCAATGGGGTCCAGCTATGACCTCCCAGCCAGTCCATCCCAGAGAGTTAAAGTAGATGTTCAACTTCTGCATGTTCTCTCAACTTACCTCTCAACATACCTAAGTCTTTGAATTATGGGTTCAGTAAATGTTGCTGCTTTTGAGCAAACAAAAGGCAGGATTTTTCTTCTGAGAATATAAAAGGGTAAGTCCAGAAGAAATAGGTGATAATGAGAGAGTATAAAACAGAAAAAAATTTATTCCATAAAACAAAAATCAGGCTACTCACACATGAAAAAGTTTTAAGTTTAAAATTCTAATGAAAAGCATCAGGAAAAGTTGACTCTGTGTTTATAAAATACTGTTCGGGTAGTCAGGGACATGTACAAACTTTAAAAATTAATTTTTGCTCAAAAAATTTTTTTAATTTAAATTTTTAAATTTGGCTTTAAATTTTAAAGCAAATTTTGGCACCATAGGAACTAAGTAAATCAACTACTCATTTTGGGTTCCCCACAAAGACTATGTAAATAGCCCCACTGGGGTGGGGGGTCCAACCAAAAGGGGGGTCCTTGCTACTTGTGGGAGCAAATTTGGGGAAGTTTTTTTCACAGACGGGCCAGCTGGAAACACACTGTTAGAAGAGGCTCCCAGTAGCATCTTGCCCCACCCCCCACCACGCACACATCTGCACCCCCCTCTTTGCAGACACCCACACAGACATCGCCACAGCAGCTGGTGGGCTGGATCCAATCAGCCAGTGTGGGGCAAACAGAATGCGTGATTGATGAAGAACTCTCGAGAACAGACCGTGAGTCTGGGAGCCAAACGGTTCCTTGCACAGAGCCAAAGGATAAAGGTGGCCAATCAGTTTGGGGGCAAGAATCAGTATCCCACCAACATGCGTCGCTTTTCTTTCTCTACACAACTCAGGTATTGTCTGCCATATAAAGCTGTTGTGTGTCCCGCCCTGCCACACACAAGGCCCCGTCCTGTCCTCTGTGAACAGCTCAAATATTAATTTTGAGAGCAGTAGGAGTCATTCACACACAGACTGAACACAGTCCCTGTTCAATGTGTGGAGGAAGGAATAGAGGAGAATATTTTGATGCTTTTTCTTTGTTCTAAATTTGATTGCTGGTTCTTCTTGCCCTCCAAGAAAGCTGATTTGGGGATATTCAAAGCCAAGTCCCAGAACCCCTCTTCTGGGTCAAGTGAGCCAGGTCTCCAGTCACAGATGCCCAGCTGCCAGGGATGGGTCCCCTGTCTGGGGTTAAAAGCAAGACTCCTGGGGGATGGCTTTTCACTCATGTCACTCAAGTTTATGGCCCTTCGAGAGCGAGATGAGCTATTTTTACATGCATTTTCACCCTATGTTGTTCTGATTGGAGTCTCTTTATTAAAATCATTATTTCATTTAAAATTAGCAACTTGAGTTACTTGGTGAGGGAGAAAGATGAAGATAAATAGATGAGTGAACAGATAGAAATTCTGGACACCGGAGTAGGGGCATAGACGCTGCTTCCCAAAGTAAAGCTCTCATTTGATCTTGGCAAAAGCTCAGACATTTAAAAAAAATGGCCTTGTCCAATTTAAACAAACTTTGCCCACATTTCTGCTATCTTGTAAACAACCACTTTCATTTCTCTGCATTCTCGTTGGATTTCTACTTACGAATGTCATGTTTTAACATCATGCTGACGATCTTCTGGCTATGACACTGTACTCTTTTCCATGTTCCTAATTACTTATCCCTGTTGCTGCCTTTAGCAAATAGGTAATATTCCCTTATATCACTATTTTGTGATCTGTTTGCCCGCCGCCTGTTGCTAAACCTTCGGGGTATTTGCGGTTTTTCATGACCATAAATAACCCCGCTATAAATATGTCCATACATACACCATTTCTTGTTTTAAATTACTTCCTTGAAATAAATTCCAGAGAATGAGATTACGGGGTCAAAGAGTACAAGCATTTTGATGACCTTTGACCTGCATTGATTGCCAAAAGCCCTCAAAAGGCATTGTACCAGTTCTCAAAGAATGAAATATCTGCTTCCCCCGTGGTCTCATCAGCATTGAGTTATAGGATTTTTCCTGTATTTTTATTTCTTCAGTCTCCATTGATTGAGATTAAATAATATGCCCACGGGGGAAGAGGCATAAGTAGCCATGCCACTCACTGAATGCTGAGGTCGCAACAGAAAGAAAGAGAAAACAGAAAAAAGGCAGAATCAAAGACTTGCTTAGTGGTGCTAAATGCCTTTGTATATTGACTATCCGTGAGCAAGGCTACGCTTCACGACTGACAACAGAGAAACGCGTCCTGAACGGCTAGAATCACATCGGCACACCAGAGTCCGAGAACTTTGTTTTCATTTTATAAATACAGTCACACACTCACAAAGCCCTAAACTTTAAGATTAAGACGAAGGGACATGAACATTCACTTATTTTATCCATGCCCCAAGCACTGATGTCCAACAGCAGAGCTTTTACTCTGACCTCTTGCAAAGGCTTCCAATTATTTCCCAGTGGCTCTTCTGTTTTTCCCATGTCTCGGGGTAGCTTGAACAGGGAGAGAAAAAGATAAAGGAGGGAAAGCAAAATGACAAGGGCAAGAGTCTCTCATCTGTTATAAATTTTGCATTAGGCCTGGTTCTGTTTTATGGAAATACTATGCACACATAGAAACGAGTGACTCATCTATGTCCGTGCGCTTTGGCACGGTTCAAAGAAAAATCCCCGAATATTCTTGAGTTCCAGGGGACCGACCCAGCTCAATGTCGTTCCTTCTTAAAAATATACCTCTGGATTTCTGTGACACGGTCGCTCATACTGAGTGGGCATACTGTTAAAATCCGTGACTGAGTCGAATGTGTCCAGTTTACAGACCGCTGAGTGCGTGCAGTGGAGGGTCTAAAAAAATGTACAAGTATCACGGAGGCATATCCGTTGTCATTTGGGGAGTGAATCTGCTTCAGCGGGGTGGACACTCCTTCTCTCCTCAGCCCCACCATGTCACAGAAACTGGGTGTTTGTAGCTGAGAGGGCATGAGAAGCAAGAACGCGCAGATTCAATAGTTGAAGGTCCCATCCTAGTGACCATGGTAAAGTATAAACCAGGAAGCTTGCGGGGGTGGGGGTGGGGCGGTTAGCTCAGCTAACTTTAGTCAGTTAGGTCCAACCCCACCTCCCATCATAGCCTCTCAGGAGGACAAGAGCTGGAATGGAGCCTGGAGTCACCAGAATGGGGAGTTGCATTTTATTCCCCATTAGATCTGAGGGCGGATGGACCAGCATGAGCTGTCATACCTGGACCGGGATACCGCTGACTTCCACATGGCTGTAAAGTGCCACCGTCTTGCATGAAGCCGGGCTATGTCATTGATGGTGACCCCCAGTTGGGGAAAGGCCGGGATCCAGCCGGTATCCTCCAGCCCTGTTACGGGCTTGTGTCTTTGTAGGCACACCAGGGCTGAGTTAGTGGAAGAGTGAGAAGGTCAAGTACAGAGAAGGATGAATGAGAGAAAGGCGTGGTAATTTGCCAGAGTGGACCCTTCATTTAGAGTGAGGAATTGTGTGAGTGAGGGCCCGCAGGCTAGTAAATCGCTTGTTCATCTCCAAGGAGAAGATCCATCAGTGTCAGTGGCCAATTCAGAACATGGCAGCCCGATGGTTTCCCTTCTCCCCCACCCCATCTTTACCCAGGTCTCTCTCTTTCTCTTTTCTCCCCACAAATTTTTTTTCATTCCCAGCCCTCTCCCAACTCTCATTACCTTGAATAATAAAACCCAGAAAAGATGAATGCAGAAGCAGCCTGTCCTGCAGAGATCACCACCTTGGCAAACAAGACGAAGTTTCCAAGTGGTTCTTCTCCAGACTGTGTTGTGAGGTTGACATGGGGCAGTTGGCTGGAGTGTGATCCAGCCCCAAAGCTATGGCCCTGGGGAAAGGGCCCCACCCCCCAAATCTGCTTTTCCCATCTCCCTCTAGCAGAAGCAGCCATTCCTTCCTTTACCCTTAGCACATGCACGTACCTCTGCTGAATGTTCACCCCACTGTGTACTAACTTGTTTCTGTGCTGTCTTCCCAACAAGGCAGCAAATGTAGCAGTGTATTCAGGCAGACCCGAGTTCACATGCCAAGTCTTCTCCTCGTAGCTATGGGGCATGGGATAAGTCACTTCGCTTCTCTGAGACCTTTGTTTCCTCGTCCATAATGAGTTGCCTCGTCGGGTTGTTGTGTGGACCATAGGAGCTTCTAAAAAATGCTTTGGGGGGGCACCTGAGTGGCTCAGTGGGTTAAGCCTCTGCCTTCGGCTCAGGTCATGATCTCAGAGTCGTGGGATCGAGTCCCGTGTCGGGCTCTCTGCTCGGCGGGGAGCCTGCCTCCCTCTCTCTGCCTGCCTCTCTGCCTGCTTGTGATCTCTGTCTGTCAAATAAATAAATAAAATCTTAAAAAAAAAGTAAAAAATTAAAAAATGCTTTGGCCCAAATTTAGTCCTTTGTTCACTGTGTTAAGTCCCAGTCCTTAGCACAGTACCCAACAGATAACACACTCATTAAAATACAACTCCACCTGCCCGGTGCTTCTCGGGCACTGTGGGCAACATAGGGTTAAACATAGAGTAGCTGGGCACTTTGGGATGAGGAATTTTTTTTTTTTTTGACCTTGAGAAGCACCATCGGAGCCAGGGAAGCCACGTAGTTGGTCTCTCTAGTACTGACTCTTCATTCTGAGTCCCTTTCATGCTACACCCCAAAGCAGGGTGGGGAAGTGCAAACCTTCTCCATGTGAGCCAGCTAACCCTGGGGTTTTACCTCCTGTCGTTCATCTGTCCTCTTGTTGTCTCAACACATATTTATTGAGACCCACATGTCATGATTGCTGCTATGGGTACTCATGTGGGAATAAGACACAGTCCATCTTGCAGAAACCTACAGTCCCTGAGATCCTAGTAAGGATGAGCAGTACAGAAGGTACAAAGTATCCTAGAGGCCCTGGGATTTCTCTCTGGGCCTATCAGGGAAGGCTTCATGCAGGAAACATACTGTGCTACTGATCAGGACCGAGCTCTATAGATATCAACATTGACCAAGTAATCCATGTGGGCAGAGGCTGCTTTATGGTGATGCTAATAAGACCTAAGCTTAAAGGACCTTCTTTTGCACCATCCCTTCCAAGGCCTGGGAAGGGTCCTGCCAACTTGTTCACACGGTCCCATGTTTTCAGGTGCCCCTGTCACATGTTCCAATCACAATCGATTTAGACCACCGTCTCCACGCTAACTGTTCCTTTTCCACTCTCCCTGTGTCTGGCGGTGTTGGAATGGCTCAGAGCATTTTGGGATGCAGCTAAGGGCAGTTTAACTGGGCCAGGTGGTCAGTTTAGTCTAGTGGGAGTCACTTGTGAGCTTTGCAGCCACTTCTCTAGAGTGACGTTGACGCCAGTCACCCGGGTGTAAACGTGGCTTCTGGGAGCCCCACGCGCCACTCTGTGTGGAGTCCCTCAGTGCGGAGGGACAAGAGGTCACAAGATCCGCAGGTCAGAAATCATAAAGCAGTAGAGACACATCCTTCGGTGCTCAGCCCCAAAACTTGGTGGGTGGTGAAGGAGAAATAAGGGTTGGAATGTATAGACCAAGAAGCAGTCTGGGCAGGCATGTCATTGAGATGTGTCCAGCAGTTAATTCTTAAAAGAAGAAATACATATATTTATATATAACTATATAATAAATAATATCTATTATATAAAAATATATAATAAATAATATCTATTATATTATATATAATAGATAATAAATATATATGTTTATAGAAATAGATCATATTCTATTTCTGAATTTTGTGCGGTTTATGGTATCTATCAGCCTTCAACTTGTGTCGTGATTTCTTTTCTCATTCTGAACAAATAATCACATCTAATTTTGTATTCATACTTTGACAGTCTTTTTCTTATCTCCAGAAGCTGGATCTGCCAAGCCCGTAGTCCTTGCTCATCCTGGAGGGCCTGGGGGAGGGGGGCAAGGGGGGAAGCACACACCAGAATTCCAGCTTTGTATTGCATCCCAAAGGGCTGTCATACAGACCCATCCCTGGGCCACTGGGGCCCTGGCTCAGGCCCCAGCCTCCGGAGGGGAGCCAGTCCCAGAACCCCTCCCCTCCCCTCCCCCGGGGGGCAGCAGCTGCTGAGTCCTTGGAGGCTCTGGGATCCGACAGCCCGGTACCTGGGAGCCAGGGCCTGCCCAGCGGCCTTCCTTCCTGGCCAACAGCTGCCTCCGTGCAGCCCCTCTCCGGAGGATCTGTGTGGCCATTCATCATGGGCCTCCTCTTGGAAAGCCAAAGAAGGTTGCATTATACTAGGTAAAGCTTATCATTTGCATCTGCCAAGATCCACGCATTTCCCCTGCCTCCCGCCTCCAGCCCCCAGCACGCCGCCCTCCCCTCTTCCTTCACCCTCTCTGGTGGGTTTTCAATAGTGTGTGCTTTTTTTTTTTCTTTCTCCTTTCTTTCTGGTCAAGACAGGGTTGTCTCTCTGGGTGGAAAAAGGCAGTGTGTTCGTGGAGTGCAGCTGCATTTCAAAGGTACTTTGTTGGCGAGTTATGAATTTGCCTTTGCTAATGTGGGGAAACAGGGAGATTCTTTGGCTTTTTTTCCCCCCCAAACTGAAATTGATGTTATTTCTTTGCCAGTGGTACCCAAGGAAATGTTTTGTTCCATTTCCTCCCCTTTCAGGCTGAGCCCTATTTATGTTCAGAGCTGGGGCCCTGCCATTGAGAATCACTGCCGTTACCACCAGCATCTGAGGCTGGCCAAATCCAGCAGCTGTGCTCTCATGCCTACCCTCACCAAGGTTTATTTCCTTGACAACATGTTCTTGTTTGGACCAACTTTCTTAGTCTTTCTCTTGGTGTGTGTGTTTTTTTCTTTTTTTCTTTTTTTTCCCTCCCCCTCCTTTCTGAAATCCGCCTTACAGTTTCATGGGGCTTAAAATTAAAAAGGGAAAAACTCTGTGTGTGTGTGTGTGTGTGTGTGTGTGTGTGTGTATGAGAGAGAGAGAGAGAGATGGAGAGTTGGGGGTATGAACAGGGGATTGGAAAGAAGATAAAGACTCTGGGGACTGGAGGAAGGGGCCAGGGGGCCAGAGCAAGGGGTGAGAGATGGGAAGGTTTCAATGTAAGCGACAGCATCATATTCGTTATGATTGGGATGGTCACCAGTCTTCTCCAACCCCAGGCTGCACAAGACTCGCCCTGGGCCTTACCCACACTAGCCTTCCCAATGGAATACCTAGGTGGCCCAGTGGGACCCCTGACCCCTATATCCTGTTCCTTTCTCCCTGCTTTGCTACTTTTCTCCTTGATAAAAGGAGAGAGTGAGAGATAATTAACAAAAAACATGGCCCCAGGACAATGAAACAACTGGCCTTGGCCGGCCAGAAATTTATCCTGGTTTTCTAGGTGAACTTTCTCCCATCAATCTTCCCTTTAACCTCCGTGTTAGTGGAAGCAATAGGAACACCCCTCCCCTCCCCTGAGCAAATGCTTTCTTTTGACTGGGAACAAAAAAGGGGCTCGGCACAGGCTGAGGTGAAATCTGGGTGGTATGGGCGCCGCACAATGGGGCCGCTGTTCCTAGGCAGGGCTGGTGTTTTACAACAGGGGAGGGGCAGGCGTGAATGGTCTGATGATGGAAACAATCCCCCTGATTCAGGCCTACAAACGCATCTTCTGTTCCACACCGAGCTGGACAGAAAAGAGAAAAGCCACAAAGAAAAGGGGTGGGGGGAAGAATTCAAACAAAATGCGTTCGGCTAAAAATCTCTCCTCTCCTCCATATCCCAAAAAGGAAACCCATGGCCGGGGCCCTCTGGATTTCTCGGCCGCGTTTGAATAGCTGGGGCCGGACTCTGATTTATTGACGAAGCTTAAGCGACTCTCCGGAGAAAGGCTTGGGGGTTCTTTGTCCTCGAGAGAAAGTACAATAGGCCACAAGGGCCAAGATCTCTTGGACTGCTCTCAGGCCTGCCTTCCTCTTGCCCTCTCGTCCCTGCAAACGCCAGCAGCAGTAAAAACGATTGGTGGTGTGCCTCCAAGAGCTGGTGACAAGGCCGGGCCACTTGAGGTCTCCTTAAGAGGGTATTATGGCCGGGGAAAATATTTGTGCTGTGAAGATGGCACACTCCATTTGGCTAATGGCTCTCATCTGTGCCGGCTAATCGCCCCCTGCCCGGCTGTCAGGGGCGCAGCGGTGGCCAATTCATGGCACCCTCGGAGAAAGCCCCTTTCTGTGGAGACCAAGACGGAGACATTGTGTTCACCTACTTGAGCAGAGGGGAAGGTGACCAGGAGGGCAGGCCAGGCTGTAAATTTCCATTAAAACAAAAACATTCAGCGCCTGCTCTGCTCCAGGACCCCTCCAATAAATTATGGCTGGACAGTGGGATGGGGCAGAGCCCAAGAGGGACTGGGTGCCCGAGGGTCCCTCCCCTCTGGATCTAGGAGCAGCTGTGAGGAATCGGGAGACTGAGCCAATGGGCTGGAGCCCCCCAGAGGTTCTGTGGTTTGCCTTCAGGAAGAGGGAAGAGGAAGAGACCAACCGACGCCTCACACCACCATGAAGCCTCGGAGCTCAGATCCCGTGGGGGCTGCACACCCAGCTCTGCCTGCATGCCTCGGCCTGCCAGCCTCCAGCCTCAGCACCACCAAGTGGAGAGGAAAGGCAAGGAGGGGGAGGGAGAGAAAGGGAGAGAGAAAGGAGAGGAGGAAAAAAAGAGAAAAGAGAAAAGGGAAGGAAAGACGAATGGGAAGGGAAGGGAAGGGAAGGGAAGGGAAGGGAAGGGGCCATTCACAGCCACAAATGAGGGAGGAATAGAACAAGATTTACGAAAAATGAGTTCATCACCCTTGACTTGAATGAATCTGAAAAAGCAAGCTTCAGGGGCACCTGGGTGACAGTCAGTTAAGTGTCTGACTCTTGGTTCTGGCTCAGGTCCTGATCTCATGGGTCGTGAGATCAAGCTCTGCGTCAGGCTCTCTGCTCAGCACAGAGTCTGCTTGAGATTCTCTCTCTCCCTCTCCCTCTGCCCCTCTCTCTCATAAATACATAAATCTTTTTTTTTTTTTAAGTGAGCCTTATATAAAACACTGAAATACCAAACCGATGCCAGCCCTCAACCAGAGATGACACCTCCTTACCGCATCGGGGGCTCTGTAACTGGTACATTACGTTGTTCCTAAATTAACTCTCAATAGCTGTTTTTTCTCCACTCTTTTTTTTTTTT
>PISX010033856.1:0-14646 GCA_004024625.1 Mellivora capensis | reverse complement strand
AGCCACCAGGGATGATGCTCACAATGTTCTCAATAAGTTCCAATCTAATATAAAATTGCTAAAAGCTAGGGTAACTGAGACAGAAGATAGAATTAGTGATCTGGAGGACAAACACAGAGAAAGGATCAGGAGGACGCCTGGAATAAAACAGCTTAGAAGCCACAAAAAAGAAGTCGGGAAATAAATGATGCCATGAAACGTTCCAACGTCAGTATTATTGGAATACCTGAAGGGGAGGAGAAAGATAGAAATCTAGAAGATATAGTAGAACAAATTCTCCATGAAAAATTTCCCAATCTCGCGAATGGAACCAGCGTTCATATACTAGAGGCAGAACGGTTGACTCCCAAGGTCATAGAATCTCGAAAGTCCTCGAGACACCTGATAGTAAGAATGAGGAAACATAATTGTAGACAGACTCTCTTGAAGGCAGCTAGGACAAAGAAGCTCCTTACATACAGAGGAAAGCCCATCAGAATAACACCAGACCTTTCCACAGAAACCTGGCAAGCCAGAAAGGGCTGGTAAGATATATTCACGTCACTAAATGAGAAAAACATGCAGCCAAGAATACTTTACCCAGAAAGACTGACATTCAAAATGGATGGAGAGATAAAGAGTTTCAAAGACTGGAGAGGCTTAAAAGAGTATGTGACCACCAAGCTGACACTGCAGGAAATATTAAGGGGGGGGTTCTATAAAAGAGGGAAAATCACAAGAATATCATTGAACAGAAATATGGAGAAAATCTATAGAAAGAAAGACTTCAAAGGTAAAACGATGTCAATAAAACTATATCTCTCAATAATCACTCAACGTGAATGGCTTAAATGTGCCCATAAAATGGCACAGGATTGCCGATTGGATAAAACGACAGGACCCATCCATATGTTGTCTACAAGAGGCCCTTTTCAAACCTAAGGATACACCCAGACTGAAAGTGAAGGGATGGAGAAATATCTTTCATGCCAATGGGCCTCAAAAGAAGGCCAGGGTAGCGATTCTCATATCAGATAAATTAGATTTTTAACTAGGACTGTAGTCAGAGATAAAGAAGGACACTACATAATTCTTAAAGGGACTATCCACCAAGAAGATCTAATAATTGTAAACATCTATGCCCCCAATATGGGAGAAGCCAATTACATAAGAAACTATTAATCAAGATAAAGAGTCATATGGATATGAATACATAAATAGTAGGAGATCTTAACAAGCCTCTCTCAATAAGAGACAGATCATCCAAGCAGAAATTCAATAAAGAAACAAGAGCATTGAATGACACATTGGACCACATGGACCTCATAGATATATACAGAAATTCCACCCTAAAACAACAGAACACTCATTCTTCTCAAGTGCATATGGAACCTTCTCCAGAATAGACCACATACTGGGTCAAAAATCAGGGCTCAACTGCTAGCAAAAGACTGAGATAATTCGCTGCATATTCTCAGATCACAACTCTTTGAAACTGGAGCTCAATCACAAGGGAAAGTTTGGAAGGAACTCAAACACCTGAAAGCTAAAGACCACCTTGCTTAAGAAGGCTTGGATCTACCAGGAGATCAGAGAAGAACTTAAACAATTCTAGGAAACCAATGAGAATGGTGACACTTCCGTCAAAAACCTATTAGATACAACAAAGGCAGTCCTAAGTGGGAAATATATAGCCATCCGAGCCTCCCTCACAAAAATTAAAAAATCCAGAACACACCAGCTGTCCTTACACCTTACACCCTCCACTTAAAGAAGTAGAGAATCAACAGCAAATTACAGCAACTCCACAGGCAAGAAGGGAAATAATCAAGATTACAGCAGATATCAGTGAGATACAAACTAGAGATGCAGTAGAAGGTATCAATGAAACTAGAAGCTGGCTTTTTGAAAGAATCAATAAGATCAATAAACCATTGGCCACAAATACAAAAGAAAAGAGAGAAAGCTCAAATTAATAAAATTATAAGTGGAAAGGGAGAGATCACAACTAACACCAAGGAAATAGAAACAATCATGAGAAGTTATTAACAACAGCTGTATGCCAATAAGTTAAGCAACCTAGATGAAATGGATGCATTTCTGGAAAACTATACTCTCTCAAAATTGAACCAGGAAGAAATTGACAACTTGAATAGATTGATATCTAGTAACGAGATTGAAGCAGTGATCAAAAACCTCCCAAACACAAGGATCCAGGACCTGATGAATTCCCTGGGGAATTCTACCAAATTTTCAAAGAAGAAATAACACCTATTCTCCTGAAGCTGTTTCGAAAAAACTGAAGCAGAAGGAAACCTTCCAGACTCTTTTTATGAAGCCAGCCTTACCCTGATCCCCAAACCAGGCAAAGACCACACCAAAAAGGAGAATTTCAGACCAGTATAACTGATGAATATGGATGCTAAGCTTCTCAACAAGATCCTAGGAAATAGGATCCAACAGCACATTAAAATGATTATCCACCATAACCAGGTGGGATTCCTCCCTGGCTTGCAAGGGTGGTTCAACATTCGCAAGTCAATCAATGTGATAGAACAAATCAATAAGAGAAGAGAGAAGAATCATATGGTCCTCTTAATTGATGCAGAAAAAGCTTTTGACTAAATCCAGCATCCGTTCCTGATTAAAATGCTTCAAAGTATAGGGATAGAGGGAATATTCCTGAACTTCATAAAATCTATCTATGAAAGACCCAGAGCAAACATCATCCTCAATGGGAAGAAGCTTACAACCTTCCCATTGAGATCAGGAACACGACAAGAATGCCCACTCTCACCACTCTTGTTCAACATAGAATTAGAAGTCCTAGCAACGGCAATCAGACAACAAACAGAAATAAAAGGCATCCAAATTGGCAAGGAAGAAGTTAAACTCTCTCTCTTCCAGATGACATGATACTTTATAAGGAAAATCCAAACGACTCCACCCCCAAACTACTAGAACTCATACAGCAATTCTGTAACGTGGCAGGATACAAAGTCAATGTACAGAAATCAGTTGTTTTCTTATACACTAACAATGAAAATACAGAAAGGGAAATTAGAGAATTGATTCCATTTAGTATAGCACCAAGAACCATAAGATACCTGGGAATAAACCTAACCAAAGAGGTAAAGGATCTGTACTCAAGGAACGACAGAACACTCATGAAAGAATTTGAAGAAGACACAAAAAGATGGAAGACCATTCCATCCTCTTGGACGGAAGAATACACATTGTTAAAATGTCTATACTGCCTAGAGCAATCTATACTTTTAATGCCATTCCAATCAAAATTCCACCGGTATTTTTCAAAGAGCTGGAGCATACTAAAATTTGTATGGAATCAGAAGATACCCCAAAATGTTAAGCAAATGTTGAAAAAGAAAAACAAAACTGGGGCATCACACTGCCTGATTTCAAGCTTGACTACAAAGCTGTGTTCACGAAGACAGCATGGTACTGGCATCAAAACAGACACATAGACCAGGGAAACAGAGTAGAGAGCCCAGATATGGACCCTCAACTCTATGTTCAAATAATCTTCGACAAAGCAGGAAAAAATATACAATGGAAAAAAGACAGTCTCTTCAATAAATGGTGCTGGGAAAATTCGACAGCTATGTGTAGAAAAATAAAAGTCAACCATTCTCTTACACCATACACAATGATAAACTCGAAATGGATAAAAGACCTCAACGTGAGACAGGAATCCAACAGAATCCTAGAGGAGAACATAGACAGCAACCACTTCGATATCAGCCACACCATCTTTTTTCAAGATATGTCTCCAAAGGCAAAGGAAACAAAAGTGAAAATGAACTTTTGGAACTTCATCAAGATCAAAAGCTTCTGCATAGCAAAGGAAACAGTGAACAAAACAAAGAGGCAACCCACGGAATGGGAGAAGATATTTGCAAATGACAGGACAGACAAAAGGCTGATATCTGGGATCTATAAAGAACTTCTCAAACTCAACACACACAAAACAGATAATCATGTCAAAAAATGGGCAGAAGACATGAACAGACACTTCTCCAATGAATACATACAAAACGTTATCAAACACATGAAAAAATGTTCATCATAACTAGCCATCAGGGAGATTCAAATTAAAACCACATTGAGATATCACCTTACACCAGTTAGAATGGCCAAATTAGCAAGAAAGGAAACAACATGTGTAGGAGAGGATGTGACGAAAGGGGAACCCTCTTACACTGTTGGTGGGAATGCAAGCTGGTGCAGCCACTTTGGATAACAGATCCCTTAAGAAATTAAAAATAAAGCTTCCCTATGACCCTGGATTGGCACTACTGGGTATTTACCCCAACGATACTGATGTAGTTAAGAAAGGGCCACCTGTAACCCCAATGTTTATAGCAGCAATGGCCACGGTCTCCAAACCGTGGAAAGGACCAAGATGCCCTTCAGCTGATGAATGGATAAGGAAGATGTGGTCCATATACACCATGGAGTATTATGCCTCCATCAGAAAGGATGAATACCCAACTTTTGTATCAACATGGACAGGACTGTAAGAGCTTATGCTGAGTGAAATAAGTCAAGCAGAGAAAGTCAATTATCATATGGTTTGACTTATTTGTGGAGCATAACAAATAACATGGAGGACATGGGGAGATGGAGAGGAGAAGGGAGTTGAGGGAAATTGGAAGTGGAGATGAACCATTAGAGACTAGACTTTGAAAAATAATCTGATGTTTTTAAAGGGGCAGGTGTTGGGAGGTTGGGGAAGCCAGGTGGTGGGTATTATGGAGGGCACATTTTGCATGGAGCACTGGGTGTGGTGTATAAACAATGAATTCTGTTATGCTGAAAATTTTTAAATAAAAAATAATAAAGAAAGAATAAGGGGGGGACAAGATGGTGGGGAACTAGGAGGAGGAGCCGGTTCAACCTGTCCCCTAAAGTGAGCTGATTACCTATCAAGGAACTCTGATCACCCATGAAATCAGCCTAAGATCAGAATTCTACACTCCAGGATCTCTACAGGGTCAGAAGACGCCAGTAGGCAGGTAAAGCAGAGCGGGAACGCTGGACTGGTATCAGAAGGTAAACAAAAGGGGGAGGGAGCCACCAGAGGCAACCCATTGGAAAGTAATACCCCAATGCGAGAGTGTCCTATGATTGGGGACCAGCATTAACCTGAAGTCTGATAGAAAGCACTCAAAAAGAGCAAAGGATCACAGGGGGAAATTGTGGGAATTGGAAGAGTTAGGGACAGGGGCTTAAGTCCCCCACGGAGGACAGACACCCCTGGCGTTCAGCCAGAGAGAGTGCAGAGGAAAAACCAGGTCTTGGTCCCTGAGCCACAAGGAGACCTCCTAAGGGCACTTGGCATGTGGCAGGGGCTGGGATCCTTATGGGGCAGAACCAGCCTTTTTGTAGTCCCCACACGTGCTCCATGCTGAGCTAGCAGAGCCTGAGACGTGCTCCATCCCTCCCCTGAGAGAGGCGCGTTTCTGGCGCCAGCCCCATGCTCTCAGACCCAGAAAGTCTGTGCTCTCCCAGCCTGGGACAGAGGGAAAATCTCAGGGTGTGATCGCTGCTTGGAACCTCTCTGGCGGTCTGGAGCTGCCCAGACAGCTGCCGCTGTTGTGGTTTTGAGTAAAAGCAGGACACACAGGTTTCCCCAGAGATCGTGGCTGGGAACCTGCTCTGCAGCACCCAGAGGGGAATGGACTGGGGTTTCTCTCTGGGAGGGAGGTCTGGTGCAGTTGCTTTCCTCTAAGCCTCCAAGAACCATCGGGGTGGTCAAGGGGAGAGAAAACAAATGAACAGACATAAAAACCTCCATAGAACAAAAGCCTGAAGGGCCAGTTTCCTCAGAGCCCACCCCCTTGAGGGGGGTGGGCGACTTAACTCAGGAAACACTGCCTGAATACCCACGTGGCAGGTATTCCCCTGTCCCAGAAAGCCAACCGGCCCAGAAAAGAACAATCAGTACTACTTCATAGATACAACGTTTAATTTTTAATTCGTTCCCACTATTATGGTTCATTTTTTAATTTTTTTATATTTTTTATATAGATTTTTTAGCTTATCTACCGTCACAGTGAGATGTCCAGTACATCAACTTCCATAATAACTTTTTAACCTGAGCTTTTTGATACATATACCCATGTCTTTCTTTTGCTTTTCTATTTTTTATTTTTTGTATTTTACTTTAGTTTAGTTAAGATCATTATTTTCTTTACTTTCAATTGCTAATATTCATATAGAGTTAAACTTCAAGATAATCCCCTTTCCCCAATCAATGCTACCCCTATAGGTAAACCGATTTTTAATCCCCCATTATCTTAGGAAATTTATGTCCTTTAAATAAGATATCAAGATACATCCAGGAAGAATGAAAATAATCTTCCTCACCCACACTGAGAATTTACAACCACTCTCCCAACTTTTTCTCCTACCAGTATTTTTGTATATTTGTGTTTGTCCTGGTAGTATATAAATCTTATACTTAGGGTTCTTTTTGACGAGGTTCTTTTTTTTGTTTGTTTGTTTGTCTGCTTGTTTCTTTGTTTTGCTTCTACATATATATGTATATATTTTTTCTTCTCTTGTCACATACTTTATCAGTCTTTTTTGTTTGTCTGTATTTGTTTGTATACTTCACAAACTTTACCTTGGGGCCCATTTGAGCTAAGCCTTCTCTTTTATTCTTCTTTCTTTTCCCTGTCTCTCTCTCTCCTTCTCTCTCTCTCTCTCTCTTTTTCTTTCTTTTGGGTGGGGACTTTTGATTGCTCAGAAGCATTCCACTGCACCAAGGTTGATACATCCAGCAACAACCATTCAGCCATATTTCATCAAAATGACTAGGAGGAGGAATGCCCAGCAGAAGAAAAATTCAGAGGATGGGCCCTCTGCAACAGAGCTAATGGCTACCGACATAGACATTATGTGAGAAAGGGAATTCAGGCTAACAATTATCCAGGCAATAGCTAGGTTGGAGAAAGCCATGGATGACCAAATGGAATTGATTAGGGCAGAACTGAAAGCCACCAGGGATGATGTTCTCAAGGCTCTCAATGAGTTCCAATCTAATCTAAATTCTCTAAAAGCTAGGGTAACTAAGACAGAAGATAGAATGTGGTGAAAAGAAGGGCCATCTGTACCCCAATGTTTATAGCAGCAATGGCCACCATCGCCTAACTGTGGAAAGAACCAAGATGCCCTTCCACGGACGAATGGATATGGAAGATGTGGTCCATATACACTATGGAGTATTATGCCTCCATCAGAAAGGATGAATACCCAACTTTTGTAGCAACATGGATGGGACTGGAAGAGATTATACTGAGTGAAATAAGTCAAGCAGAGAGAGTCAATTGTCATATGGTTTGACTTATTTGCGGAGCATAACAAATAACACGGAGGACATGGGGAGATGGAGGGGAGAAGGGAGTTGAGGGAAATTGGAGGGGAAGATGAACCATGAGAGACTATGGACTATGAAAAACAACCTGAGGGTTTTAAAGGTGCGGGGGGTGGGAGGTTGGGGGACCCAGGTGGTGGGTATTATGGAGGACACGCATTGCATGGAGCACTGGGTGTGTTGTAAAACTGAATTCTGTTATGCTGAAAAGAAATGAAATAAAAAATAACAAAAACAAAAAGAAAAAAAAAGAAAAAAAGTCAATCATCGTGATAATACTTTTCTCTTCTTGAACCATAGCACCAGACCCAGAGAAGATCCTTAACCATCTCAAGAGCAACCTCTAGCTCTCATTGTGGTGTCACCCCAGAGCTTGAGTGGGATGGGTGGGTATAAGTTGTGCGAGTGATATGACTGTAGATACAGCAGAGGGGAGGCACTTACCTGAAGGAGCCTACTGCAAAGTGTTTTAGTGACAATGATGTGCTTGATTGAAACACTTATGTGTCGACTACTATGCGTGACATTTATGGCTCTAAAGTGTTCAAGTGGTGAAGTGGGGTGGAATCCCATGTGTGACAGCATGATCTCAGCATCCGGAGGGTCACAAGAAGAACAGGTGGGGCCTGGATGCTTCAGAGTTCCCAGACATCAGTTGGGGAAAAATGGCTGAAAACCACGAAGCTAGGTCCTGGCTTTCTGCTCTATGTAGCCCTGTCCTCCAAATCACAAATTTGTTGGGCGTTCACTTTCCTGAGAGGAGTCCAGAAAAAAAAAAAAAAAAAGTATGGCAAGACCTCAAACACCGAGCAGGTATGGTGTGGGTCTGTGCCACAGGAATCCACAGAAATTGGAATTGGGGCCAGCTGGGTGGCTCAGTTGTTTAAGTAACTGCCTTCAGCTCAGGTCATGATCCCAGAGTGTCTAGATCCAGTCCCACATCAGGCTCCCAGCTCCATGGGGAGTCTACTTCTCTCTCTGACCTTCTCCCCTCTCATTCTCTCTCTCTCTCTCTCAAATAAATAAATAAAATATTTTAAAACAAAAATACTGGAGTTAGTATTTATCACTTGTCTGAGATAAAAATGCCTTGTCACTGGTGGCATGAACACAAGTTCTGACAGAAACCAAGGAGTTACGACTGGTGGATTGTTTTTTTTTTTTTTTTTCTGTGAGGGCTCACTGGAGATCTGGGGTGCAAATTTTCAGCTCCTGGGTAGAGAGCAGGGTGCAGCGATATTCATCTCACCCAATGGTGCTGCAATCCTTCAGGGAGTAAAACAGCGCCACATACTGAAATCCAGAGCTGCTTAGCCTGAGGCCTGTCTCTGCTGCTTAGGAGAGCTGCATTTGCACCAGTTGGAGTCCACTTGAGGATCAGGGCAAGAGATACCTCCCCTAGAAAACCATCACAAACAACCCACTCCTCTCAAGTTTACTGATAATAGAGGTCTGCAAAGTTTCAGAGCTTATGAAAAAACAATAAGGAGCATTCTTTGTATTTTTATTTTATAGCCTTTTATTAAGTTTTTAAGGTTTTTCATATTTTTCTCCTCTTTTAAAATAATTTTTATTAGAGGGAGAGTGTGTGGGGGGGTGTACACAGAGGCAGAGAATATTCAAGCAGACTGCCTGCTGAGCACAGAGTCCAACTCTGGGCAAGAACCCAGGGCCCAAAAGAAAAAGACCTGAGCTGAAACTCAACAACTGAGCCACCCAAGCTCCCCTCCAAGAGTAGCTTTAATGAGAAGTTAAAACTATATCAATCCTAAATATATAAGAATAAAAAGGAAGAATAGGAGAAGGAAGAGAAAGAAAAAAGATAAGAGCAGAGGAAGAGTAGTCAAGGAGTAATATGAATTTTACTAAAGTGTGGCATGAAACAAAACTAGAAAGAAAGAAGTAACGGTATTAGTAGTATCTTGTGGTTTGACCAAATGTGTTGTGTTTTTATTCCACATGCTTGAAAAAATGTCTTCCTATTTTTAAGGCATGCATGAATTATTTCAATTTTATCCTTAATATTGAAATAAAAGATGTTATATAATTTACTTTCTGAATGTCTTAGGACTTCTGGCAGGAATTCTCCTCAACCACATGCATCACCAAGGTTCTTGGAGGTGATCCTCAACTGTGTTCTCTAATATGAGCCAATAATTGTAGACATTCCTGCATCGTGTTTGTTACTTTTATTGTCCTTACCACAATGATAAGTACTTATTCAATTAGTTATGTATATACTAAGTGGCTTTTTCTCTCCCACTTATCAATGCCAAAAGTGCAGTCACATTTTCTGTTTTATTCCCCAATATAGAATCAATTGCCTAGCACAATGACACATTAGGTAGGAACTCAATAAGTACCTTGGAATGAATAAATATGTAAACCAAGAAAGTGAAATTGTATCAGAGTTTGGAAGTATAATTGAAAATCTATAAATACAAACTAAAAATTGATTCATTGGGGAAATGGTGGTAAATTTGTCATCACAAAATGGGCCATTAGTGTCCAGATTTTTTTTCTTTTTACAACTCTTTCATTACTATTTTTCACAAAGATTCTTTCTTCCCAAAATTGAAAAGTAGTCATATCATCTGAGAAATGACTAACTAATTGTTTTTGACATAGTGGAAACACCAGAACCATTACTAAGATGAGGCAATTGATGCATCCAAAGCACAGGATGTCAGGAAACACTCAGGCCTAGTTTTGCACAAGCCTCACTCATGAATCTTCATGACCCTGCAAGTGAGTGGTCACTTAAACTTTGTATGTAAAGTTATGTAAACATAACTTCCTAGGGGCCTCACTTGTCTCATTCTGGTGTCCCTGTTAATTTATCTATCATTTATTCTTTCTAAAAACTTATTCCTGAAAGAGAAAAGAATGCATCTCCAGGCTGTTTCAGCTTGCCAACAATAGGTTCATTAATGAATGTCCTTCTTTTCATATACAGATTTCTTTCCATCTCTTGACTGCCTCTCAGATCCACATAACAAAACTTCCAGGTTGGTGACAACTATCTACTTCCTTTCCTTCAATCTCATACTGCTAATTGTGACCAAGCTTACTGGCTGCACTAAACATTTTTGTTATCCAGCCTTAGCTGGACTGTAATGAGACTTGCCATTCTTTTCTTGTTCAACACTTTGTGCAGGCCAGATATTACAAATGAGGTGTTGGGTCTAAGTGCATAGACACCTTTCTTTGCCTTCAACATACTTAATGTTAACCAATTCCCAACATTTAAAATTGTCAATTTTACATGAAAATCCAGATCTCCAAAATCTCAAAAATGAAAAAAAAGCACATTTAAAAAATATTTTCTTTTATTTATTTTAGAGAAAGGAGAGAGGATGTGAATGTGTAAGTGTTGGAGGAGGGGCAGAGGCAGAGGGAGAGGAACAGATACCTTAACAGACCCCATGCTGAGCAGGGAGCCCCACATAAAGCTTGATCTCACAACCCTGAGATCATGACCTGAGCCAAAACCAAGAGCTGGAGATTATATATATATCAACTTATATATATTATATATATATCAACTGTATACACATACACACACACACACACACACACACACACACACACACAGAGTGTCAGGATAGGTAGATCATGTGAATAAGAAAGTGTGAAAGTTGAGACTTTTGGAGTTAAATACTGAAATTCCAGAAGTAGATCCCTGGTTCAAATTTCAACATTATTCATTCAAATTTCAACATTATTCATTCCTATCTTGCTGGCCAGGAGTCACAACTACAATGTCTTTACCAAAGAATTCCTCCAGCCAACAATTCTTGTTCTCTACAGATCTTGCTTTTCTTGTGTTTTTCATTGCAGATAGGATGACAGTTTTCTGAATATTCAGAGTCTGATTCCTTTTTCCATAACAACTGTTTAACAATTCCTTGTTAAAATCATCTCTACAGTCTTGCACTCTACTATGAACTGTAACAAATATCCAGATTGAACCTTTGACATTTTTTCTTAGATATCTCTTCAGTTAATCATTTAAGTTTGTCACAAATATGTTGTTTTCCAGAAAACACTAAGCACAATTCAGCCAAGTGTTTTACCTCTTTATAACAAAGATCACCTTTCCTCCAGTTCTTAACATCATTCTTCATTCCCATTGGAGACCACATGAGCATCACCTTTAAAGGTTCATTCTTCTACTGACAGTCTCTTCAAGTCAATGTAGGCTTTTCTAACAAACACCTTGTAACTCTTCCGGCCTTTCCCCATCCCACTTCCACAAAGTCACTTCCATATTTGTAGGTATTTGTTACAGCAGCTCCCTACTTTTCAATGCCAAAATGTCCATTAGGTTGCTAGGGCTGTGTTAACAAAATGCCAGCCACCAGACTGGGTGGTTTAAACAAAAGAAATTTATTTTTTTTTCAGAATTCTGTAAGATAGAAATCCAAAATTAGGGTATCAGAAGGTTTGGTTTCTCCTAAAGCTTCTCTTCCTGGCTTGAAGAGAGGACCTTCTAGCTGTGTCCTCACATGGTCTTTCCCACGCATGTCCATCCTTGGTGTCTCTTCCCATTCTTATAAGGACACCTGACTTATTGATTAGATTGGATTAGAATTTACTTATGATTTATTTTAACCTATTCAATTATGATTTCATTTAACCTAATTGCTTCTTTAAAGGCTTTATCTTTTAAAAAAATTATTTATATATTTGACAAAGAGAGATCACATGTAGGCAGAGAAACAGGCAGAGAGAGAGGAGAAGCAGGCTACTTGCTGAACAGAGAGCCAGATGAGGGGCTCAATCCCAGGATGCCAAGAATAAAAATGTGTGTGTGTGTGTGTGTGTGTCTGTGTCTGTGTCTGTGTCTGTGTCTGTGTATATATAGACAGAAAGACTATATTTATAAAATGTATAGATGGATGATATCAATAATATATAGATAGAAGATAGATAAATAGGATGATTGGATAGATAGAAGTTAGAAAATTGATAGAAAGAGTGGATAGATAGAAGATAGATAGATAGATAGATAGATAGATAGATAGATAGATAGATGATAAGGAGCAATTGGCTCACAGAATTATGGTAAACAAGTTCCATGATCTGTCTTCTGCAAGTTGAAGCCCTAGGAAAGCTTATAGAATATTCCAGTTGGAGTCCAGCAACTTGAGAAGTAGGGGAGTCAATATTTAAATCATAATCTGAAAGCAATAAAGGATACAATTAGATTTTCCATATCAGTAGTGAGGCAGAAAAAATGAGTGACTTTCTTCTTCCTTTACCTTTTGTTCTGTTCAGGCATCAGGGTATTGAATGATGCCCACCTACGGTGGGCAGGGCTATTTAATGAGATTATTGATTAAGTGCTTTTCTTATCCAGAAAGATCCTCACAAGCACACCAAGAAATAATGGTTAATCTGGGCGTCCCAAGACCAATCAAGACCAATTTTATGCATCCCAAAACACATAAAATTAAGCATCACAGTAACCACATAGGATAATATCTGGTAGGTCTCTTTCAACTCAGAAATCAATAAAAATAATAATATTCATAGGAATGACAACCTAAATTGAGGCATGCTATAATCAAATATGTCTAATTGAGCCACAATATATACATATGCATATACATATACATACATATATATACATATACATACACAATATATACATATGCATATATATACATATATACTATAAACATATACAATTAATGCAAGGGAGATATACACTCATAACTGATTTCTGATAGATGTCTCCAGTGCCACATTATTAAGAAATAAATTTGGGGGGGCCTGGGTGGCTCAGTGGGTTAAAGCCTCTGCCTTCGGCTCAGGTCATGATCCCAGGGTCCTGGGATAGAGCCCCACGTCCGGCTTTCTGCTCAGCGGGGAGCCTGCTTCCTCCTCTCTCTCTCTGCCTGCCTCTCTGCCTACTTGTGATCCCTGTCTGTCAAATAAATAAATAAAATCTTAAAAAAAAGAAATAAATTTTTCCCATCTGAATGCTCTCTCTAGTGCATAGTTCTGCTATAGCAAACGCATGTCAAATGTGCTTTCTGTTTCACGGATAGTACAAGTTAGTAACTTTGAATATGGAATGTGGAGTTAGAACTGTCTTCAATCTTGTTATTGAAGTTATTAGCTGTTTACTTCATTTCTCTAAAGTCTAGTTCCCTGTTTTCAAAATGGAATTGACAATTGTCCATATTTCATGACTGTCAATGAGATTTATAAACAATCATATTGGGAAATATTCCATTCACTACTCAGCATATCACTTAACAAATGTGAAATTATACAATAAACAAAAATGAATCATTACATCTTTATAGAATAAAATGATGTAACATATAATTTTATGTGTTTCCTCAGTGCAAGACTTTACTACTTGATCTTTTATTCCTAAGGGAGACTTTAAATTTTCTAGTATATTCTGTGATTTTATTTCATTTACTAGCCTGCTCTAGGTCATCACCAGCCACTCTATGGGAATATACTATTTTATTCAATAATAAGCAAGAGTTTTAATCCCCCTTCAGAAAGAAGATCCCTTCTTGCTTGGCAAAGACCTTTCCCGTGTTTCAGGGCCATTGCCAACAGGGTACTTCCTGTGTAAGAACATTATACTGTCCCCAGGAAACCAACCATAAGTCAGGGAGTTCCTAGTTCATCCCTTCATGCTCCTTGTCTGGGCTGCATGGATTCCTACACAGTACACAAACTGTCTTCTGCTTGGTATTTAGCCTTGTATGGTATGGGGTATCACTATTGCATCAGATTTGCCCAATGTCTTGTTACATCTCATATGTTGTAAGACTTGGATATGGAATGCTGTCTCTTCATTGCCAATGGCACCACCTTAGGCTATTGTGTGATTCAATCATTTTCATAGCCTCCTGCTCTTTTGCTTTGAAATCCTTCAGGCCATGTGTAATCAAGAAACAAATAAGATTGGGGGGACAAGATGGCGGGGAACTAGGAGGAGGCGCTGGTTCAACCTGTCCCCTAAATTGAGCTGATTACCTACCAAGGAACTCCAATCACCCATGAAATCAGCCTGAGATCAGAATTCTACACCTCAGGATCTCTACAGGGGGAGATGATGCCGGTGGGACGTCAGGATCTCTACGGGGGGCAGAGGACGCCAGTTGGCAGGTAAAGCGGAGCAGAAATGCCAGACTGGTATCTGAAGATAAACAAAAGGGGGAGGGAGCCACCAGAGGTGACCCATTGGGAAGTAATACCCCAATACAAGAGTGCCCTACGACTGGGGACCAGCATTA
>PISX010033855.1:0-14645 GCA_004024625.1 Mellivora capensis | reverse complement strand
TGTTGACTGTTTCCTTTGCTGTGCAGAAGCTTTTGATCTTGATGAAGTCCCAAAAGTTCATTTTCACTTTTGTTTCCTTTGCCTTTGGAGACATATCTTGAAAGAAGTTGCTGTGGCTGATATCGAAGAGGTTACTGCCTATGTTCTCCTCTAGGATTCTGATGGATTCCTGTCTCACGTTGAGGTCTTTTATCCATTTTGAGTTTATCTTTGTGTACGGTGCAAGAGAATGGTCGAGTTTCATTCTTCTACATGTAGCTGTCCAATTTTCCCAGCACCATTTATCGAAGAGACTGTCTTTTTTCCACTGTATATTTTTTCTTGCTTTGTCGAAGATTATTTGACCATAGAGTTGAGGGTCCATATCTAGGCTCTCTATTCTGTTCCACTGGTCTATGTGTCTGTTTTTATGCCAGTACCATGTATCTTGGTGATCACAGCTTTGTAGTAAAGCTTGAAATCCAGCATCCATTCCTGATTAAAACGCTTCAAAGTATAGGGATAGAGGGAACATTCCTGAACTTCATAAAATCTATCTATGAAAGACCCACAGCAAACATCATCCTCAATGGGAAAAAGCTCACAGCCTTCCCATTGAGATCAGGAACATGACAAGGATGCCCACTCTCACCACTCTTGTTCAACATAGTATTAAAAGTCCTAGCAACAGCAATCAGACAACAAAGAGAAATAAAAGGTATCCAAATTGGCAATGAAGAAGTTAAACTCTCTCTCTTCGCAGATGACATGATACTTTATATGGAAAACCCAAAAGACTCCACCCCCAAACTACTAGAACTCATACAGCAATTCAGTAACGTGGTAGGATACAAAGTCAATGTACAGAAATCAGTGGCTTTCTTATACACTAACAATGAAAATACAAAAAGGGAAGTTAGAGAATCGATTCCATTTACTATAGCACCAAGAACCATAAGATACCTGGGAATAAACCTAACCAAAGAGGTAAAGGATCTGTACTCAAGGAACTACAGAACATTCATGAAAGAAATTGAAGAAGACACAAAAATATGGAAGACCATTCCATGCTCTTGGATTGGAAGAATAAACATTGTTAAAATGTCTATACTACCTAGAGCAATCTATACTTTTAATGCCATTCCGATCAAAATTCCACCGGTATTTTTCAAAGAGCTGGAGCAAATAATCCTAAAATTTGTATGGAATCAGAAGAGACCCCGAATTGCTAAGGAAATGTTGAAAAACAAAAATAAAACTGGCAGCATCATGTTACCTGATTTCAAGCTTTGGACAAAATTTTAACAAGATATGCATTACCAAAATTATGACCAGGCAAATCATGGAAAGGGAAAAATAGCTCAGCCTAAGTGGCCCAACCCATACGGAATGAACCAAATAGCTGAGAAGGAAGAGGTCTACACCTGGCAGAGAGTTAAGCGGTTTATAATGGATTGAACTAACCTGTCATCAGGACCCTGGGGAATCAGTATATATACTCTGCTTTTCTTTGCTCTTATATTGGAGTGAGAGCTTATAGCTTAGAATCTGTTGAGAATAGGATTCAGTTCATATGTACATTGCTTAGACTTTTTGGAGAGTGAATGAGAGAGTAGGAAAGTATCAATATAAATAACCTAGTCTTTGAAGGAAAAAAAATGGAGTAACTAGAGAAATGAAAAAAGGTAGGCTATTTCATGGTTGTTTTTTTTTTAAACTGCCCAAGTAAGAAAGTGCTTTGGTATTTCCACAGATAAGGATTCAACTTAAAAAAATAGTCATGGGGTTGGTTCAGGGCTCCTCTCCACTTCTATCACTGCTTACATGAGTCATAAATCAGTTGACTGTATTTTCATCTATTTCTAGAACGGGGGAGGGATTAACCACTTGATGTAGTTATTGAGGACCCATCCATTTATATCAAAGAGAAGAACTAGGAGGTGTCATCTATCCTCCAGATCCCCTCCCCAACCCTTTGTGCTATGGAAAAGCTATTAGATTTTGCTGGCCTCACACACTAGTTACAAACGACCTCAGTGTGAAAGCTGTTCTTTACCAAATAAATATGGAAAATGTTGATGTAACCATACACATTCTTCATCCAAAGTGGGCTGCACGGCAACTGAGTCCCATATAGCACAGTCAATCAATCTTATTACCACTGGTCCTCTGCAGAGAACTGAAGAAAATGCTCACATTATAATATGTCTTGAGTGTAAAGATAAATTTAGACTCCATAGAACTGTCTCTAAGATGCTCATCTAGGTTCTTCCTTGGAATAAATCTTGGAAGACTGAAGTGTAATCCTTTCTTAGGTTGATACCAACTTCATTGGTTTCTTCAATGTCATGATTCAGGACATTGCAGATACTAGAGGTGGTTTTCAAACATAATTCTAAGCAATCTCCTATGGTGCATTTGGTTGAAATGCACATGTTCTAACATCTACAGATTTCACTTCAACACCATTTATTGACAATTTGGAATCAGAGCTCCAATACCTTACCATGACTCTAAACCCAGTACTTATAGTTTGTTCTATAGAACACATGTTCCATAATTTGCTAAAAGATGTTCTGTGCAACAAACCATTTCACCGTCAAATAAGTCTGGGAAAAGTTGCACCCTCAATTCTTGTTTTGGTGAGTCACTATTTATACTGGTGTATTAAAAATGCTGCAGTAAAGAAACCATTAATTTAGATTATTTCAATACTTCTCAAAGTTTTTTCACCAGAGAACATTTCTTTTCACAGAATATATATTAACATCTTATTTTTAAAAATGCCATGGAATACAGTTTGTGAACACTTGTTAAATGAATCAATAACTTGATGGGGCATTTGAATTATTAAAATAATTGAAGTTTCCTCGACATTCCAAATATTCTTGTACCTCCTTAAATTTGTACATACTGTTCCTTCTCCAGGAATGACCGTCTTTCATCAGCAATCCACCCACTCTCCAGCCCTGTTCCTATGATGGCTAAGACCTTTCAAGTACCAGCTTAAAAGTAATTTCCTGGGGGAAGCCTTTCCTGATACCTCAAGACTGGATGGGGTGTCTCTCTTCTCATATTTCTTAATACTGTGAACTAGCACTGTATTAGCACTTAACAAATTTTTACTTATTTTTTTTATTTGAAGGAATTGACTGTACCTTTTTCCTATTGTAAACCTAGTGCCTCTTCTAAGACCCTGTATATGGAATTGATAAATAAATATTTGGTAAATAGATGAGGAGGGAAAACAAAAAAAACATTTCAGGGAAGCATATCCTCAGAGACATTGGGCTGATCAGGAAGAACATAATAAGATCCTGAGGAGAGAGGTTTAAGGAAGCAGAGAAAACCATAGCTTCCCTTTGTCACCAGAAATTTATCCCAGAGAAAATGGCTATCATGTAACCATTAAAATGACAGAATCGGTTCTAGGGGACATTAAACTCTTGTTCATATGGACCAGAAAGCCCTTGGAATAATTTATTCACAAGTTCCTTACTAATCTGCTTTACAGGGAAACCATGTGGAGAGTTTCTCTTGGATTCCAAAGCAAACAGATGTTCTGTCTCCCACAATGATGCAGAGTTACTTGCATTTTTTCCCCCTTACAGCCAATAGTAGTACATAGTACAATAGGAATTTTATGCATTTTCATGGAAAAGCAACTACACCATTTACATAGTCAATAGATTGCAACATTTCTAGAGACAAAGCCCTATGAATGGAATTAAGGATGTCCTTCAGGGAAAAATGCTATTGCTAGAGGCTGCAGTTAGAGAATTAGGGGCATTGTTCCAGGATTCAACTAGATTCAGGGCTGGTGGCAAGGTCCATCTCTGCAATTGGGCCTAACAGTTTCTCTCTTCAAACGAGTTTCAGTTTGGGATGCCTGGGAGGCTCAGTCAGTTAAGGCTCGGTCAGTTAAGGCGCTGCCTCCAGCTCAGGTTGTGATCCCAGGGTCCTGGGATGGAGTCCCACATCAGGCTCCTTGCTCAGTGGGGAGCCTGCTTCTCTCTCTGCCTCTTCCTGCCACTCTGCTTGCTTGTGCTCTCTCTCTGATTGATTGATAGATAAATAAATAAACAAATAAATATCTTTAAAAAAAAAAAAAAGCTTCAGTTTGACTTGAATGGTCATCTTGCTCCGAGTAAAACTAAAGGCTCACATATGGACCTCCTCTGTAGTCACTAAAGCTCAGGACCGCAAAACCTCAGACCCAATGGATGACCATAGGCTCCTAAGTGGTTTCTTCGCTTTTGCTTTCCACTTCATTCTGCCTTACAAATAACAAACTTGAGGTAGAGCTTAAGATGCCAGACTGTGCCGGGTTCACAATCCTGCTCTCTCATGTGCTGCTTGTGATATTTGTGCAGGCTTTCTGGCCACTTCCTCAGTTTACAAATCTGGAAAATAGGGATGAGGATACCATTGTCTACACCAGTGGGTATGATCAGGATTCAATTAGTTATTAAGCATCTGGCTCTTAAAATAAGCACTGAGTGCTAGCTATTATTAATCTCATTAGTATGAATAACGTTAATATTTTATCATTCCCAAAGCAATACGTCACTCACTACTCCTATTCAAAACCTTCTAAGATCTTCTCAAGTCTGAACTCATACCCCTAAATACTGTCTATCTCATGTAATATTTCAGATCCCACTCTTCCTTGACACTCAGTCTAAAGTTCAGCTTGGAGACTTCCTATGTATACCCCAAACCATGCTTAGCTCTTACGCTAACCTTGAGGTTTTGTACTTATGGTTCCCTTTTCATAATATATCCTTTCTTCTTTTTAAGTAGTCAATTTCTAACCTTTCTTCAGGATCTCGACTGGAAAGATCATTCTTCTGTCTCTTTGATCATGATACTGTATCTTCTGGACTAAACAAAACAACGCTGCATTACACACATACACACACACATACACATACACACACATGCAGGCACACTGATGTACATTTCACATGAATAAGAACACCTTCATTCTTCAGAAGACTACAACTTCCTGATTTACCTACAGTGTTGTTGGAAAAGGTGATATGTTCTACTCTATTTTCTTGTTCTGTTCCTGTACATTGGCTCTTGTATTACGGGCACTAATCTTACATGTTTTTTTTTTCCCCCAAACACTGCCTCAACTTATCAAAATGAAGCCTAAGGAAGAGATAAAATAAATGGAAATATTATAGCACTCTTAGCAAACTAGAAAATATGTCTCGGGGCATCTGGGTGGCTCAGCAGGTTAAGCATTTGCCTTCATCTCAGGTCATGATCTCAGGGTCCTGGGATCGAGCCCTGCATTGGGCTCTCTGCTCAGTGGGGAGCCTGCTTCCCCCTCTTTTTCTGCCTGCCTCTTTGCCTACCTGTGGTCTCTCTCTCTCAAATAAATAAATGAAATCTTAAAAAAAAAAAAAAAGAAAAAATATCTCTCCTTTGTTATTATAGAGCTTGTTTGAAAACTGAAAAATGACATTTTAATTTTTGAGACTGCTGATGTGATTATTTTATTGTTGGATTTTATTTTGTTTTCCTGGGGAATTGCAGATTAATTTTTCCCAACCTAAAAAGTACAGTCTTACTCTCTGACTCCTCCCCCATCTTCTCTGAAAATAATTACTAATTAGCTCCTTTCTTCTTCCTGCCCTCCTTCTCTGTCCTTCCCTACTGGGATCTGTGATAGAAAATTTATGTATCTAATTAGACATATAATTTTATTTAGGAAAGGGCTATGGACCATTTACACTACTTTTTCAGAGTAAGGATGGAGGGGAGAAGAGGATTTCTTCTGTGGGAGTCAGGTGACCCTTTGGAACACAAGTCAGAAACAAGAAAGCAAGTTCTAAGTCACTTAGGATAATTACTTTTCTTACAGAGTGCTGTACACACCCATTTCTGATATCTCAGCTTACATCCTAACACCTCTGCAAGCAGTCATCTTCAATTATTGCTCATTCCTATGAGCATTAAAGTACTTATTTCTGAAGCTGCATAGTTTAGCAACTAATTATACACTGTCTTGCATTTTTTGTCCCATATTGTGAGCCAGAAACATGGAAATCATCCTTAAATCTTCTCACATTAAAAAAAAAAAAATTAACTCTTTAGGATACTATTTCTTTAACGCCCTGTGTATTAGTCACCACTTTTGATTTATTACCATTATTATTTTAGTTTCAGTTCTCACCCCAAAGGCCACCTGATAAGTCTCCCTGCCTTCAGTCTTACTACTCACTCAAATATATCCTCTACTCAGTGGTTTTTCTAACTTACCAACTTAATTGTGCCAATCTGCTGTTGAAAATTAATTGGGGGAGAAAAAAACTCCAACATGATCCATCCTACAAGACCGTTCATGCAATGGCTTCTGCCTGACTGCTGAACCTCATCTCAAATCAGTACTATCTCCTCCTGCCTCTTACTTGAGTAATATACTAAGGCAACACAGAAGTAGCTGTAGTTCCTGGAATAAGGCAGATGCATTCAAGCTGGTATGTTGTTATAAATTCTGTTCCTTTCCTTTGAATGCTTAATTTTTCCCTCTAAGTCTTGGCTAAAATGTTTCCTCCTCAGATAAAGCCTTCCTTGACCACCCAGTGAAACTTAGATTTTTTTGTCCTCTGATTTTCAGAATACTTTAAGTATTTTCATTCTAACAAGCTTCTTGCAATGGAACAGTGTGTCCAATTCTATGTTCTCAATTAGTGTGGGGCAAGGATTGCATCTCTTCTTCTTAGTACAGCGTTTGAGACACAGAAGGTATTCAATAAATATTTATAGGATAAATGAATATCATATCTTCTGACCTAAATATATTGACATGAAAACAAAGACCATGATACCTCACTCAGTCCCAAAATTAGTGCTGAGTGCTTGGAAGAAGCTTATTAAGTACGTTCTGATAAAAAAAAATCAAACAGATTTCTTCAGGTGATATAAATGTAAGACATGCTCCAATTTTATTTTTTATATTTATTACAGGCTCTCCCATATAAAAATTAACAAAAATACAAGACTGCAGCCAAAGAGACAGTAAATGATACTACTACTAAATGTTTCCTCTCAAGAAAGGTAGTTTGATGATCTTCTATTCTTGAGAATCAGACAAATAGTGTAATGCTGATCATAAATTATTTGCTATGATGCTAGACTATTATTAAATTTTTCTCTATTATTCTACAATGGGAACAAATCATCCTAAGAACAATGAGCTCTTTAGAAAAAAAGGCAGACCAACAAATAGACACCACTATCACCATCACCACCATCACCACCACCAAACCACTACAACCATTACCACCATCACCACCACCACCACTACCACTTCAACCATTACCACCATCACTATCATCACCACCACCACAACCACTATTATCACCTCCATCACTACCATCACCACCACCACAACCATTACCACCATCACTACCACAACCACTATTATCACCACCATCACTACCATTACCACCACTACAATCATTACCACCATCACTACCATCACCACTACCACTACAACCATTAACCACCATTGCTACCATCACCACCACCACCACTGCCTCCTTCCATCATGACCACCACTATACCCTCATCAACAATTCAAATGTTGGCCACAAGCATATGCTAAAGTCCAGCCTAATTCAGTCAAAGCTGAGTTCCCATTTGGCAGAACTACCAGCCATAGTTTTTTTCTTTCATAAGAAATTAAATCTGAGAAAATGCTAGAGGGAATGGAATCACTGGCCTGGAAAAGCAGAGTTTTTGGCAAGCAGCAGACCATTATGTCACTGACAGAAGGAAAGAGAATAAATAATGGAAGTGCCACAGGCTATTGTTTCTGGAAACAAGGTATATAAAGTAATAGACGTTGTTATCCTCTAGGTTGGACAAAACAAGGCAGCGATTCAAAGGAGGAGGACAGATGACATAGGCTTAAAATGAACACAGATACCAGAAGCTTCCCTCAAGGTAGAAGTAGGAGAGGCATTTAAGAAATAAATAAGGATTTTACCCTCATGTAAAGAAAGTAATTCTTTCAGTTTTGTTTTTTCTGTAAGTGGATTTATGTGCTTCGGATAGATGGCCTTTACTGAACTTTGGGAAAGAAGCCAGGGTAAAAGAGTCATGCTGACGTTCCCCAAAATGACTGTGTTTCTTTTTCTCTAAGACTCAGTAATGCAGAATGTCCAAATATCAGAGCAATCAGTAATAGGACAGTCTAACCATTTTTAGAATCATGAAAACAGAGCATCAGTTTTCAAATAGTTAAACAGAGAGTTCAGAGATTTTAACCACAGTCTCCTCTTTTCAGAGATTAGCACCAAAAATACAGGTGCAAATAGTGGATGCCGGGTGGTGGTGGGGCAGGGCGGGCGGGGATGGAAAAGAAAGGCCCTGTAGCTTGTAAGGAACACAAAGATTCTTTTAGTTTGTCCTTGGTTCTAATGCAGAACCTTATCAAAGTCATAGAAGAAAGATAGCAATCACCAAGTGCTTCTTTTTTAAAGTAAATCTATTCTCTTTCATTTTACATTTTTATTCCTGGATCTTTTTAGAACTATCCTTTTCTGTCATATTTTCCCCAATCTTCTTCCATATACCTTTAAGTTATCCACCTAGACTCATTGAAGCATGTGATCTAGACCATGAGATACAATGAAAACAGTACTGGAATGGGGTAGGACCAGAGTTCTAATGCAGGGTGGCTACTCTATGTGTGACTTGAGGACATTTTAGTTTTTATTGACTTCTATTCCACTATCTAGAAATGAACAAGTTGATCTAGATGATCTTTGAGATTTGGTCCTAATTCTATTTTTCTGGCTTCTATAATGGCAGATACCACAAATTGTCTTGAGAATTAATTCACTCAACATTCAATCTGGCTTATTATTGCCAGACACTGGGCTATGAAGGCTAACCAAGGAAATGGAAAAGAAGCATAATTAATTTTTTTAATAATTTTTTCAAGCTATTTTCCTCAGATTTTTGAAAGTCGAGGAAGCTAAAAGAACATTATAAATTTTACATTCTCTCTCTGTTTTCCAAAGAAAATGGAAGGAAAGATAGCAATCTTGGGCTTATAGCACAAGCATCTCTTGATAATCACCAGTGAGGCAGGTGAGGAAGGCAGTCTAACTGTAAAGTTATAAAGAAAAAAGGTAAAAAGAGAAATGGCCTTTTTCTCTAAGTCACTGACATGGAAGTTTGAGGGAGAGGAAAAATTTTGAGACTCAGATCACATGGTGGAGAATTATATTTAGCCTCCTCTCACAAAGTAGGTGGTCATTAAATGCTGTTGAATGAATAAAAGAATGAAAGTGAATGGAACTAAAAATTATCTTTTTTGAAACCCATGTGCTCAGTACAAAGAAGTCTAAGACACAGCGTCTACATTCAACAAGAATTACAAGGTAGTTGTGGAGGAATTATCCCCTTCCCCCGCATGTCACCATGTGAAGGTCAATTAAAATACAGGGTTGAAATTGTTTAAGAGAGTAATGAAAGAAATAAGCTAAAGATGGGTAGGATTCAAGAAGTAGGGGAGGGTATATCATGCAAGGGAGTCATGAGAGCAGAAACAGTATCATGATGAAACAGTAAATTAGAAAGATGTAAAAAGAAGAAAGAGTAAATTAGTAAGTAAAAAAGAGTAAAAAGAAAGAGTAAATTAGAAAGAGTAAATTAGAAAAATGTAAATGTAAATGTAGAAAAATTATGTAAAGGAGACAAAGAAATAAAACTGGAAAGATAGTTTGGAATCAGACTATAAAGACCCTTGATTGGAACTGAATGTTTGTGTCCTCCTTTCCACCCAAATCCCTGCATTGAGGCCTTAGCCCCCAAGTGAGGGTGTTTAAAGTGATGACTTTGGGAAGGAATTAGGGTGGGGCCTTCTTGCCTCATGAAGGGATTAGAGCCATTGTAAGAAGAAACACAAAAGAACTTGTTTTCCCTCCTCAAGCTAGAAAGACAATCCTCATCAGCAACCAAAACTGTGGGCAACTTGACCATGGATCTCCCAGCCTCCAGAACTGTGAGGAAGAAAGTGCATATTGTTTGAGCCACCTGGTCTGTGGTACTTTGTTACAGCAGCCCAAGCTGACTAATGTACACTTCAACTCATAGCTAGTGGGAAACATTTGTTTTGAGATAGTGGTTTTTGGAAGATAAGCCATAATTGAAGTAGCATTTTGAAAGATTAATGTACTGGAAGGGTGCATGTTCGTTTATGGGAAATAAGGAGGCCCAAAACAGAAGGAAGATAGATTGGTGGCAGTGCCCAGTTAGAAGGTTCTTGTAGTAATGAAATGAGATGATGTAATATTTGAGGGAAAGACATGAAAGAAAGCTCTGAGCAGAAGACAGGCAAGAGACTAAAGCCTAATTGAAACAATACACAAAACCTGATAGGTGTCTTGGGGATGAATCAAGTGGGACACCTGAGATGGAATGCTTTCAAGGTCTAGAGGTGAGCAAGGCACAGGGTCAAAACCGGCTAAGCAGTGAGTAAGGAATTTGGAGGCCATGGAAATTCAGAGTTCAAGGCAAAGTAGCAACTATGTAGATAATTACGAATCAGATGGATTCAGTAAGAGAAACAAACTTTAATCTAGGGCTAGCTAGATTATTTGGAACCCAAAGAAACAGACTACTTGGGACTGGAAATTTAGAAGGTACTACTAGATAAATAATTGTTTAAAATATAAGTGAAAAGTCATCCCTCAGGTTTTGAACGCTTCTAGTGCTGGGAAACTTTCAACTATGAGAATAGCTCGTTCTACTTTTGTACAGGCCTAATTATTAAGAAGTTATTCTTTATTCTAAAATAAAGTCCACCATCTTGTTCTTAAAAAAATGATCCTACATCTGTTTTCTCCAGATATTTAAAATGTTTAACTTCTACATAACAACCCCTCAAATAACTGAAGATGACTATCTTATCTTTTTTTTTTTTAAATTTATTTATTTGTCAGAGAGAGAGCGAGCGAGCACAGACAGACAGAGTGGCAGGCAGAGGCAGAGGGAGAAGCAGGCTCCCTGCCAAGCAAGGAGATGTGGGACTCGATCCCAGGACGCTGGGATCGCGACCTGAGCCGAAGGCAGCCGCTTACCCAACTGAGCCACCCAGGCGTCCCTAAATTTTTTTTTAATTTCTCTTTTTTTTTTAAAAAAGATTTTATTTATTTATTTGACAGACAGAGATCACAGAGAAGCAGGCAGAGAGAGAGGAGGAAGCAGACTCCCTGCTGAGCAGAGAGCCTGATGCGGGGGGCTGGATCCCAGGACCCTGAGATCATGACCTGAGCCGAAGGCAGAGGCTTTAACCCACTGAGCCACCCAGGCGCCCCTATCTTATCTCTTAAAAATCAGAATATCTCTACTTTCTTCAAACATTCCTCCTAAAACTTAGATTCTCTATTATTATACATTGAACTGAATATAAGTTCGAATAGGCTCTGATACGTACAATTATTACTGCTCTTCTCCCGAGCACACTATTTCCATTAACTCTCATGTGATCATAGGACACATTAGGTGTTACTGGTTTATGTTAATGATACTGGATCAAGACAGATCAGTGAACATGATGCTGATCCTTCTTTTTTTTTTTTTTAAGATTTTATTTATTTATTTGACAGAGATCACAAGTAGGCAGAGAGGCAAGCAGAGAGAGAGGAAGGGAAGCAGGCTCCCTGCCGAGTAAAGAGCCCAATGCAGGGCTCCATCCCAGGACCCTGGGATCATGACCTGAGCCAAAGGCAGAGGCTTTAACTCACTGAGCCACCCAGGTGCGCCCCGATGCTGATCCTTCTTACTTCTCAAATTCCCATGGTGTAACATAAATGTGTGTATGTATGCATGTGTGTGTAAGAAATGCACATTTTACAAAATTCTTAAAGGACAGATATATTTGGGATCATATCATAAAAGAAGGAAATCACAGGATATGACCACTCAGAGTGTAAGTGTTGAGGAACTCTAAGCTCACAGCATGGACACAGGGAGTGTAAAGGGACCCAGGAATAGAAAGGAAGAAAGTTAGAGACAAAATAATAGAAATTACAGAAACAGAGAACAGAAATAACAGAAAGGAAAAAACAATAAAAGAAAAGCAAGACTTCTAGATCTAAATAAAGTTTCAATCTTCAAGTTGGAAGGGACTGATGTGTGTTAAGAAGGATATATTTGTAGTTAATTTATAAAATGCACAGCTTTTCTTTATATAAATTATTAATCCATATCAACTTCCCTGCTCTTAAGACAGCTGATATTTTGAACCGCTTTAAAATTTAATTTTGTTTTAATTTGTTTATTGTTCCATAATGTGAGCATCTTTTTGAATTCTGACATGATACCCATTCGTTTTTCCTTCTCTATTTGCGTTATTCACAAATTTGTTAATCATGCCCACTTTGTCATCAATGCATGAATAAAATGCTAATAGACAAAACCTTGCAACATTCTAATTGGGTAAGTTGACCTTTAAGGTCCCTTCAAGGAGTAATTAATTAATCCCTTCAGGATAGAAGTGTTCAGTTGGTTTTGGGCTGTTCTTTATTACCCCTACCTTCCATAGCCACAAACACAGATCCTGAAAAATGCTCTCAAGTGGCTACTTACAATCAAAATGTACGAGATATACGACATTCTTTTCTTGTGTCAGTTCAGAAACCTTGATGAAGTTCTTATTTTTATAGCCTTATGAATTCATGACTGTTCCCAGTCATCACAGGTCCCTAATTTTCAAATGTGCATAAGCCATCAGTCTAAGCACAAAGTGTGCTCCTGATGGATATCAAGTTTGCCAATGTGTAAGTTCTTAAATTATTCTTCTGTTGCTTTGTGAAATCTCCAGCCAACATTTTCATCTTTCCTGTGTGATGACACTTCTTTCATCACACAGCATTTCTCAAGAATTTTTGGAACTGATTCCACAAATATATCAATAAATTATTTTTGTACCTAGATTGAGTTTCAACTCTAAATACAATGAAAACAGTGGTGGCCATGTTCTGGGGTATATATAGTCTGTGTAGAAAAAGCAAAGTATGGGGCATCTGGGTGGCTCAGTGGGTTAAAGCCTCTGCCTTCGGCTCAGGTCATGATCCCAGGGTCCTGGGATCGAGTCCCGCATTGGGCTCTCTGCTCTGCGGGGAGCCTGCTTCCTCCTCTCTCTGCCTGCTTCTCTGCCTACTGTGATCTCTGTCTGTCAAATAAATAAATAAAATCTTTAAAAAAAAGAAAAGTATAAATGAGTGGTATATGCTGTCATTTGTGTCAAAAGCATAAGCAATTTTAATGCAAATTCCAGACCTTGTGCAGAATTACGGACAGAACCAGCCACAACGGTTGCCTTTCCGGAGAGACACTGAGAGGACAAGAGTCTGGACAAGAGCAGACAAAACACTGCATGACTGCACTAAACTTTTCCATTTTTATCATGTGCATCTATTCCTTATTCAAAGTTACTTTTAAATTGAAAAAAAAAAAAATCTCTAGGGACTCCCAGGTGTTTGGATTTTGTGAACCAATAAAACTTAAAAATAGGAGCTCATATAACATTGCTAACTTTCTATTTCATGACATAGGGACAACGAACTTACACATACCATCGCCATCATTTCATTAAAACAAAAACAAAAATATGTGAAACCTGAAAAAAAAAACAGAATATCAGAATAAAAGACACTCCTTTAAATTAAATAGTTTTATAAAATAAATTCAAGTAAATTGTTTTACTATTATTATTATTATTATTATATCATTTTGCAGAAGATAAACATTTAGAAGCCAGTGATTCAAACCACAAGACTCTCCTATGCTAACTTTCCCTTTTTTGGCATCGATTATTCTTCTGCCCTTTCTAGTTCGTAGTATATGTTCTTAGAAAAATGTGGAATCAAAACAATATTTTCTAAGTCCGACTTCCCTTTGGTAATCTGTGAATATTATACCATTTTTGAAAGGCAGGGGAACCGGTTTTTCCCTGAGCTTTCTCCAAATGAAGGCTTACGGTTATTTTTGCCACCCACTTCAGCCTCAGTCTCTCTCTCTAATCTTACGCAGGCTCCACACTCGGCACAGAGCCTGATGTGGGGCTCAACTGCCTGAGATCATGACCTGAGCCAAAATCAAGATATTTGCAAATGACAGTACAGACAAAAGGTTGATATCCAGGATCTATAAAGAACTTCTCAAACTCAACACACACAAAACAGATAATCACGTCAAAAAATGGGCACAAGATATGAACAGACACTTTTCCAATGAAGACATACAAATGGCTATCAGACACATGAAAAAATGTTCATCATCACTAGCCATCAGGGAGTTTCAAATTAAAACCACATTGAGATACCACCTCACAACAGTTAGAATGGCCAAAATTAGCAAGACAGGAAACTACGTGTGTTGGAGAAGATGTGGAGAAAGGGGAACCCTCTTACACTGTTGGTGGGAATGCAAGTTGGTGCAGCCACTTTGGAGAACAATGTGGAGATTGCTCAAGAAATTAAAAATAGAGCTTCCCTATGATCCTGCAATTGCACTACTGGGTATTTACCCCAAAGATACAGATGTAGTGAAAAGAAGGGCCATCTGTACCCCAATGTTTATAGCAGCAATGGCCACGGTCGCCAAACTGTGGAAAGAACCAAGATGCCCTTCCA
>PISX010033854.1:0-14644 GCA_004024625.1 Mellivora capensis | reverse complement strand
TGCAACATGGGGGACTAGGGGGGCAGAAAAAGAAGAAAAGAAACAAGATGGGATTGGGAGGGAGACAAACCATAAGTGACTCTTAATCTCACAAAACAAACTGAGGGTTGCTGGGGGAAGGGGGTCGGGAAAGGTGGGTGGGGTAATGGACATTGGGGAGGGTATGTGCTATGGTTAGTGCTGTGAAGTGTGTAAACCTAGCGATTCACAGACATGTACCCCTGGGAATAAAAATTTGTTTATAAAAAATAAAAATTTAAAAAAAATCCTCATTATGTCTTTATGAATTAAGAGTTAATAATTACAAAATGAAATATCAAGAAATAGGAGTAACTTGAAGGGGATCACAAGGTACAAACTTCCATTTATAATATATATAAGTCAAAGGCATGTAATGCATAGCATGGTGACTATAATCGATAGTACTATATTTTGGGGCACCTGGGTGGCTCATTTGTCTATGCATCTGCCTTCAGCTCAGGTCATTTTTCCAGGATACTGGCATCAAGCCCCATATCGGGCTTCCTGCTTGGCGGGGAAACTGCTTCTCCCTCTCCACCCCCCCCCCAACCCATTCATGCGCGCGCTCTCTCTCTCTCTCTCTCTCAAATAAATAAATATAAAACATAGTACTGTATGGTGTATTTGAAAGTTGCTAAAAGAGTAGTCTTTTTTTTTTAAGATTTTATTTATTTATTTGACAGACAGAGATCACAAGTAGGCAAAGAGGCAGGCAGAGAGAGAGAGGAAGGGAAGCAAGCTCCCTGCTTCGCAGACAGCCCAATGCAGGGCTCGATCCCAGGACCCTGGGATCATGACCTGAGCCAAAGACAGAGGCTTTAACCCACTGAGCCACCCAGGTGCCCCTAAAAGAGTAGTCTTAAAAGTTCTCATCACAAGCAAAAAATTATAACTACGCATCCTGGATGGATGTTAATAAGACCTATGGTGGAGATCACTTTGCAATATACACAGATACCAAATCATTATATTGTACACCTGAAACCAATACAATGTTAGATGTCAATTATACTGCAATTAAAAAAATAGTAGTAATGCTGTTTGTTGAGGATGCTTTTATTTTAAAAAGAAAAATATGACAATATCTTTGGATTTTTACAACTAAAAGTATTAGTAGATGAATGAAATCAAAGGACTAAATAAATGGAGAGATATTCCATGTTCATGGATAGGAAGATTCAATATTTTTAAGACACTAGTTCTTTCCAGTTTGTTCTGGAGAATCAATCTCATCCCAGTCAAAACCCCAGCAACTTACTTTGTGAATATTGACAATCTGATTCAAAGTTTTATATAGAATGGCAAAAGACCCAGAATAACCAATACAATGTTGAAGGAGAACAAAAAATTGGGGGACTAATGCTACTCCAGTTTAAGACCTACTATAAAGCTACAGTAATTAAGAAAGTGTGGTATTGGAGAAAGAATTGGCAAATAAATCAGTAGAACAAAATGGAGAGCCTGGACATAGACCCACATAAATGTGGATAAGTGACCTTTGCCTAAGAAGCAAAGGTAATAAAAGGGAGCAAAGATAGACTTTTCAACAAATGCTGCTGGAGCAACTGGGCATCCACATGCAAAAACCCGAGTCTAGACATTGACATTACATCCTTCACAAAAATTAACTCAAATGGATCACAAAACTAAATATAAAATGAAAAAGTCTAAAACTCTTAGAAGACAACATGGAAAAAAAACTTAGATGAACTTGAGTATGGAGGTAACTTTTTAGATACAACATGAAAGGCACAATCCATCCACAAAGAAATCATTGATGAACTGAACCTCATTAAAATTAAAAATTGCTCTACAAAGATAATGCCAAGAGAATAACAAGGCAAGCCACAAAATGAGAGAAAATATTTTCAAAAGACACTTGATACATGTCCAAATATATAAAAAACTCTTAGAATTCAACAATAAGAAAAAAAACAACCCAATTAAGAAAATGGGCCAAAGATAGCAGACACCTCTGAAGATACAGGTGACAAATAAGGATATAAGAAATGCTCCCTCCACACCATAGGTCATCAGGGAAATGTAAATTAAATAACAATGAGGTATCACTATCTACCTATTAGGATGGCCAAAATTCAGAAAACTGAAAACACCAAATCCTGACCAGAATGTAGAGCAACGGGGACTCTCATTCATTGCTGGTGGGAATGCAAAATTGTACAGCAACTTTGAAAGAGAGTCTGGCAATTTCTTAGGAAACTAAACATACTCTCACTTTGTGATCCAACAATTATACTTCTTGGTATTTTCCCACGGAGTTGAAAAGTTATGTCCACCTAAACAAAAGTTATGTCCACCTAAACAAAAGTTATGTCCATCTAAACAAACACCTGCACACAGGTGCTTAGTACACTGTGTGCACTTAGTACACAGTAATTATGAATAAAATTAAGTTTATTCATAATTACTAAAACTCAGAAGCAACCAAGATGTCCTTCATTCAGTGAATGGATAAGTAAACTGTGGTATATCCAGACAATACTAAAAAGAAATGAGCTATCAAGCCATGAATAGAATGGAAGGAAACTTAAATGTATGCTACTAAGTGAAAGAAATCAATTTGAAAAGACTGCATACTATATGACTCCAACTATATGCCATTCAGGAAAAGGCAAAACTATGGGGACAGTAAAATAATCAGAGGTTTCTTGGTGTTAGAGAATGGAGAGGGATGAATAGTCTGAGCACAGACTTTTAGGGAGTGAAGATATTTTGTATGATACCATAATGATGAATACATTTCATTTCACATTTGTCCAAACCCACAGAATGCACAACATCAAGAATGAACCCTAATGTACATTGTGATTATGATGTGTGTATCACTCTACAGGCGGGGGGTGATAATGGTGTGGCTGTGCCTGTGTGGGACAGGGAGTGTATGGGTAATCTCTGTACCTTCTTCTCAATTTTGCTCTGAACTTGCAACTTCTCTTAAAAAAAATCAATTCTTGATGAAAAAAAAGTTTTAATAGAACCATGTAATATTCTTTTAAAGATATGTCAAAAATTTAAGTAGATAAGGGTGAGAATAAAGAGCTTTGAAGTCTAAATCCCATTTTGTCATTGTTACTGTGGGTCTTTGTTCTACCCACCTGAGTGCTGTAGTCAGTCTATGGTCTTTGGCACTTTCTTGGGATCTTTTCTTGGGTGAAAAAAGAATCCAACATATGATACATGAACAGGGATGCTGTTTCAAAAATTCACTGAATGAAGCACATTGACTTATTCTATATGGCTAGATCCAGCCTCTTCCTTCTTTCATCACACTTATTGAAGCTTACTGTATGCCAGGCACAGGTAGAAAAAGGTGAATTAAACATAGTCCTGATCTCAAGACAGTGCTCTGTTAGGGATAACAGGATGGCATAATATTCAGATCGCGTGCTGGGAGTGTTGGTTGGCTGGGTTTGGCCTAAGACCTCTCTATCCTGAAACCACAAAGTGAAAATCAAGGTGCGGTGTCGTAAGTGTTATCAAGGATTGAGGACAGACCAGCACAAAGATTGAAATTTGACAGAACCAACACTTAATAAGGGGGGCTCAGATTCATCTATCTTGCCTTTCTATGTTTTGCTGCTGTGTGGTTCAGGATAAAAGCGAATAGTTACCGGTTTCTACAAAGAAAAATTTCCAATGCACTGAATGTGAATGTGATTGAGTGGGTGTCCTTTGAGAGACACTGAAAAATCCTCAGTATGGCTGCTTGCTGGGAACCAGTGCCAAGGAAAGAAGCCAAAAGATGACCCTCTTTGTAGTCTAACCGTGATTAGAGGCCTGCTCTTCTCTACTTAATCCTGAATCATTTGGGAAGGGGCAAGTCTTGAACATACTTTATGCCTTTAAAAAGGCCAGGGGAAGGGTCTCATAACCTGTAAACTTTGTGAGATTTTTAAAGCATGCCAACTTTTAACCAGTAAATGATGGGCCTTTTTACCATTTGTGATTTAAATAATTCCTCCAAATCCCTCATTTCCCAGAATTCCTAAAAAGAATTTCAGGCGTTTCTTCACGCATTTTCGGAGCATCATTAACTTTTTTTTATTGTGGTAAAACATATAAGTGCATCACTTTTACAACAACTGAAAAGGTCAATTCATCCCATAAAATAATGAATAATGAAAAAGCTAAATGATACTTTCATTAGATAGATGTGCAGTAATATTTCTAACAGGGAACTCTTCCTGGAGAAAAAGCTTATAGAAACAGGAAAAAAAAAAGTAAGGATAGCTGTAAAAAATGGAATGGAATAATAAGTATTTGTTTTGAAAATAGAGATTCTATACCATTTCCTGGATTTCTTCTGTCTACATAAGAGAATGGAAAAAAGGAAATATACCATTCATTTTACTCTACTGAACTACACATCCGTTAGGTCATTATGGGGATAACAATACATATTCGTGGCCATTTCAGCTCCCTCTGGCTCTTTATCCTGATTTGATCATCTCCTTCAGCTGTTTTTATTAGAAGGTTGAATAGACCTGGACTGGAGATCAATAAGAATAATGATGGCCAGTTCAATGACTCACATAGATGTCACTGTCAAGGCTTCATGAAAAAAGCTCTGACTTCCTGTGAATCCCATTATCACCAGCTCTCTGCATCCCCTTTGAGAAGCAGGCTCCTCTTCACAAGGCAGCTCAGGGCACCCCACTTGCTGCTGAGCAGGTTAGCAGTTACTGGATGGGGAAAAGCAGCTCTTTTCCCTCACTGTTTCACCATGCTATGTGCTTAGTATCCCATGAAAAAGACAGAAAGCATGCCAATCATCAGACATTGAGAATTTATTTCCTTCCAAGTCTCTGAGTAGATAATATTGTTTTTACTTATTGGAAATCTGATACTCCTTATAAGCATTTATTAATAGCTGGGCAGTCTTGCTTGCTCAAAAACAGTAAAAAGCTCTTTATAACATGTTTCAACTTAATACAAACCAACATTTATAGGAAAGTTAAATGTAATTCAATTCCATTAGTAAAATGACATGCTATTTACAAATAAAATACTCAAATCAACTGCGGTCTAATAATTCTCATCCCTTCTCATCCATTCTCCTTGTAATGTCTTTTTTGAACACTATTCAAAACATATGACTAATTGGTTTGATTCTAATAATGTTAAATCTTTCCATCTTGTTTCCTTAGGAAACATTTGGCTGTACTTTAAAAGTTTATTCTGAAGCTGCAAGAAAGGGGCGCCTGGGTGGCTCAGTGGGTTAAAGCCTCTGCCTTCGGCTCAGGTCATGATCTCAGGGTCCTGGGATCGAGTCCCACATCAGGTTCCCTGCTCAGTGGGGAGCCTGCTTCCTCCTCTCTCTCTGCCTGCCTCTCTGCCTACTTGTAATCTCTGTCTGTCAAATAAATAAATAAAATCTTAAAAAAAAACCAAACAAACTTTGAAGCTGCAAGAAAAATGATTATTGGTTACCAGGTAGGATTTTACAAGGTAAATGCTTGGATTAACTACATGGTCAGTGGCAACACCGAAAGATATAGCCCAGATAGAAATGTGAATGTGCTCACCGGATCATCAACAAATACAAGAAGCCCCCAACTCGACCCTACACATTTTGTTTGTGAGCCAAGGAAGTGGGTGTGGCTAAGCAGAGTTGAAGCCCTTGAGTGAAGAGAGGGGCAAAGAAATAGAGAGAAGATACTTTTTCTGGTGGTAGGAATGAGCCTTTCTTGGGACACATGAGAATAGTTTCTGTTCCCCTTGGGCTTACCACAGGTGCTTCCAAAGATGTTTAAAAATAACTGGGGTGTGGAGGCTGGGTCTTGTGAGGGCAGTGGCCCACTTCCTTAAGCAGCCATGGGAGGGGAACTATGGTAGGGTGGCTCTTGATGCTACTGCAGACTCTGACCTTGACTTCCTGGCAGTGTCCTGCATCAGCTGCATCCACATTGTTTTAATACATACCTGTTCTAGAAGTGGATTTGAGTGCTCTTATTTGGGGAAGTTTATTTACCAGCCAAATATGGTCAAGGCTTCCAGTTTAATCTAGAGATTGAAATGATAAGTCCAGAAAGACTACGTGAAAGAAATATTCACAGCAGGAAAAATGGTGAGTAAAGGAAAGGGTATACTATTGTAAAGCGTGGCCTCATTGAAGGCCTTTTCAGGGTAGAACTATGGACATCTTTTTTTTTTCTCTCTAAGGTTTTATTTATTTATTTGAGAAAGAGAGAACAAGCTGTGTGGTGGAACAGAAGGAGAGGGAGAGGCAGACTCCCCACTGAGCAGGAAGCCTGATGCAGGGCTCTATCTCAGGATCCTGAGATTATGACCTGAATAGAAGGCAGATACTTAACTGATGAGCCATCCAGGCACCCCTTGTTCTGACATTCTTAAATACAAGTGCAAAGTGAGAAAAGAATGCAGAAGTTGCACACACTGTAATTATGACTCCAGAAAATAAACAAATTTGTGCATATTACTATGACTGGGAAGAAATACAATAGAATGTTAAAAATGTCATTTCTGCACAGTAGGGAATATGGATGAATTTGTCTTCCTTTCACTCTTTCTTATTTCTAACACTTTCTATAATAAGCTTGAATATCTTTCCATAATGAACATAATGAATAAACTAAGACACACACACACACACACACACACACACAAACACTACATACGTACACACATACTGAAAATATATTTTAAAGAAGATTTTAAACCATCCTAACTGCTGAGTTTATGTGGAGCCTGAAATTCCCACTATAATCCCATTTTTGGTTGAAAGCATTGTGTTCAGAAGGGTCTCATTTTAAAATATGAAAGACTACACAGTAGAGGGTAACATTAATCCATTAATACCTCAGAATGAGAAATGCAGCTGATTTTCTAGCCCGGAGGATGGCAGAGAGCATGAACTTACAGGCTTGGGGACACACAAGTGGGTCTTGATGAAGAAAGGTCCGGATCTTGGAAATTCTGGTCCTGTGGAGGGCACAGATCCTGAGGTAAATGTCTGAGAGGAAGTGGCACTGAAGGTTTTTTTCAAGGAGGGAAGGCTGGCCTGGTCCATGGGGAAGGTTAAGGAGAATGGTGTGGGGGGAATGGCAACAACAAACTTGCTTTACGTTTTGCCCATGCCTCATGGTGCAGCAAACACGTGTGTTCATCAATCTCTGTGCAGGGAACTGTTCTCTCGGGATAAATCCCTGGAAGTAGAAATACCCTATCAGAGGGTATGGATAATCTAAGACTTTTGATACCCCATTTTGAGCCTATTCTAGATGAAAAGCACTGTTGACCATGTGTCAGATTGGGAGCACCTGGTCCTAAAGAATTTCCAGGAGACCTCACATAAAAATGAAAAGCTGGGCTCGTTCCCTGGGACCTCTTTGCTGACTTTTCTGAAAGGAACAAGCTAAGTTCCTTTTTGGGTGAATGTTAGGACTTTCAGGAGGGACTTAAGCAGGTGGACAGGAGGCGATTTTGAAGGCACTTATTCCATGGAGCAGCTGAAGCCCCCTCAATGTGAAAGCGAGGCATGCCATCGCCAGGGCTCAAGCCATGAGCTCGGGCTCTTGGCGTGTATGTTCTAGCAGACCTCTTTGTTTACAACAGTCAAATACGACTGTCTACTAGGGATCAAATTAACTGAAAATAAGCTCTGGAAGGCTGACAGCTTTAATTGTCGTTTAATAGACCCATTTCCTAAACTCCCTAATATCTTGTGTTGATTGTGATTGTCGAGGGTCCCGTGAGTAAATCTAATTTAAATTGATGCTTAATTTGGCCAGGATTGAAGAACGACTGGGTGGCAATTGTGGAACAAAACTGGGTAGAATTTCTTTTCATCTGTTGGTGGTTAAAGCATTTGAACTTTAATACTTAAAGTACAGCCCATCTGGAGTCCTTAAATGAAAGCTTTAATTTTCTGAGAAAGGATTTGAAGGTCTCTTTGTCTTCCACTGAAGGTTTTAAAAGGCAGTCAGCAATTAATAAATGAAATCATCGGCAAAATAAAATTCTTTTTAAACCAGATTTTAATAGGCTCATATCTCAACCTTGGCTTTGTAGTGTTTAGGATGAAAGGATGCTGGTTATTTGTATGACCTCTGGGAGACCTATGATGATTGTGGGGGAAAAGAAATTATAATCCTTCAGCCATTTATGCTCGGAAGATTACTTTCAATGGGCACGTAAATTATCCATGTCATGCCTTCCTTTTGGGGAATATTTGGAGGCTATTACAATGACCAGAAAGTATATAATAGATCAGTACTTGCCATACTAATCTTTTGTGGTTGTTCCTTTCTTCCCCCCTCATTCTCTATTAGGGTCATCCTTGTCAGTTAAAACAAAAGTCAGGATATATGTTCTTCACATAAGGCATTTCTCTGCTTTTCTCTGAGCCATCTTCTATAACAGATGCCAGGCACACTTTATACCAGGTGAGGGTCTCATTAAACCTTCACATGAGATTGGGTCCTGCCACATAAATTTGTAGAGCTTCTCTGACACCTGCTTAAGGATTATGTCCTGTTTATTACCAGCAAACCAAAAGCAGGTTCATTGCAAATATGAGTCAGACAGGAAACACCACAGTATACTCCCATCCATAGCCTTCAGGTTATTTCTCCCAACTTTGAGAAAAAGAAGTACTTTGGCCATACCAGAAGGTGAAAAACAGTGTATCTGAGTCCTTAACATGTGTTTATGCCTCCAAAATTCTTAGATATAATAGTTACATTGAAAAAGTCACTGTCAGTGGAAAAATTTTTTGAAGATTGATGAAGTGGTACAGTCTCCAAAACCTGGGGTTAATAAACAATCCTGGGTTATAAGAGGAGGGTGATATAGTAGGAAAAAGAAAAGTCGATAGGTGATATCTAATATGAAAGATAAAATGAGTTTCTAGATGGTAGCTCAGATTTGGGGTAAATGTTTGACTTTTTTTTTTTTTCTAGTTCTGCCTGGACTTCACCATAAGCTCTTTCACAAAGTGGCAATTGTGATTTAAATATAAAACCAACAGAATTTGCTGTGATGAAATTTTTCGCCCTCATATTTGCTGATTGAATAAGAGGCTAATGTATAAAAGAATATGTTTCATTTTTTTTCTTATGTAAATAGAAGATGTAGAAAATAATGTGAATCTGAAATAATTAAAACACTTTTTAGATTTCTGGAAAAAAAAACCCATACCCATAGTATAGACCCATGGTTGGGAAAGATATCTGAGTCTTTTTCCAAGATTCAAAAGCAAGGCTATGAGCTGGAGCTATTTGCTCATTTGAGGTAAATTGCCTTGACAGTGCATAAGAGAGAGAAGAGCACTGAGATAATTGGGTTCAAAACAAGTGTTTGCAGAATGGAGACAGGTAGCTTTTTGCACAGATTAAAAGATGTGTAAATGAATGACTGGGTTAACGTTTGTATCCCAGGAAAGATACAAGGAGGGATCATAATTCAATAGAGCATAAAAGAGGAAAGAGTATTTGGAAACCTACTTGGTGAACACAACTACCTACTGTGTGCCTAACTGAGCATTTGGGGTATGCTGCAGTGGACACCATCATAGGAGCCCCGTCTGTAGCCCCTGGCTTCTCAGAAAATCACCTGCAGCTTTGGGGGGCAGTTCCCAATCATACCAAGGACTTTCTCTCTCAAGTGTCTGGGTCTTTCTGCCAGAGGATGTTCTCTGGCTATCTTGCCTATGTACCTGCCAGGCCAGAAGTTCTGGGGAGTTCAGAAAATCTCAGACATAAGACTCAAACAGGAGGGGATACGAGTTAGTGGATAACTGTTCCTTGGTGGGACAGTTCTGGGATGGCTGTGAAATGCAGCATTTCAGGAGGTCCCCAGCTGGAGTGAGACGCTGTTGCCCACGGAGGTAGCGTGCTTGCTTAAAGGCTCTTCATGTGCCTTTTTCTTTTCCTTGCCTTGCTTCCCCAGAGCTGTACTCTGAGTCTTTCGATCACTTCCTGAATAAACTACTTGTACCCAAATTTTTCCTTAAGTTCTGCACTGGGGAGAATCCAAACTAAGGTATATGCTGAATAGATGTTTGGCAAAGAAAAATAGGGGGGTGGTGTTATTTAAAAATAGTGGGGTTTTTTTTTTGAAATGTATAGAATGATTGAATCATTATATTGTACACCTGAAACTAATATAATACAATGTTAATTACACCTGAGTGAAAAAATTGAGTTTTTTTGAAATTTGCATTTTGAAGCACAGTGTCTAATGGGAATTGAGGATATTTTGATGGAAGGCAATGAGGGAAGGTTACAAAGAGGAATATTTTTGAGAGAAGTAGCAAGATTTACTCCCAGACTGGTTGTGATGTGTCACTGAATGGAAGATTGGGATGGAATGTGGCTGTCAGCTTTGGGGACAGTCACAGAGTTTGCATCATCTGAAATGATTGACAAGGGAACTAGGAAGAAAAGATTTGGGGGGAAACCCCACAAGGAATAAATGTGTTTAGCATGTGAAGTCCTTAGGATTCTAGGTGTTTCCCCTCAGCTTGTCATATCAGCTTGTCATTCTTCCTTACAAGAGTGGGGAACGTATTCACATATTCATCCACAGCTACATTTTTTTCCTTCTTTCAAAAAAAAAGACCAAGGTGGGAAAGTGAAGGCAAAGAGACCCTAACATACTCAGGGCTGAATGACCCTAGAGTATGCCGTGCATGTGTGTGTGTGTGTGTGTGTGTGTGGTCTGCTTGCTTCAAAAATCTCAAGAAACAATCAAACAAAAATGCCTTTATAGATAACACATGATCTATATAGTTTAAGTTGACAAGGATACATTAGAGCTGTTTATTCTTATAAGCATCTTAATTTAGTTGGATCCTCTTGGCATTCGATGATATCCATTAACCTAGGCTGTTTTTGAAACTGATGATACAGTTCTGTTTTACATTTTAAAACTCATATCATATTTTAAAACTCTTTCCCCACTCAGGCTTTTGTTACATTTATATAGTTCTAGCTTGGATTAATAGGAAGCTTACCTTTCTGGAGTTTGTAACTCACAGGGACAAGGTCTGCTCTCAAGGTTATGAGTTGAGTTACGAGATGACAGAATGACAACAGTAAAATGGAAGTGATTTTTCCAACCAGCCTCTCTCACCATCTGATGTGTGGAATTTTTTCCAGCTTTCACAGCTGAGGCATTGCTAATTGTTGAATTTGCATTAAGATTGTAAGCTCTGGCAAGCCTGAAATTCATTTTGGCTCATTTCCTCAGCCTCATTCCACAAATAGTATCTCCAGCCCCAAATGCTGAGGCCAAGGGAGAAAGATCCTGAGTAGTGTAAGGCGTAACTCTGGTCTTTTTCTTATTGTAGAAAGATGCTTTTGATAGCAGTGAAAAAGAATTCTAAAAATTAGAACATGTTCCCTTAGCAATACCTTTTATGTGTCACTGTAGACCAAAGTCCTGCACATTCTGTGGAGGAGGGACTGCGTTTTTCCATAGAAGGGCATTTTGGGAGGAGGGAGGATTGGTTCATTTTGGGGAATTTTGATCATTTCTTTCTAGCTTCTTTCCGTTCTAGCAACACCTCAGAGATGGTGGCTATGTGGGAGGTCGATCTATGTTTAAATCAACACTGATTCAACAATATATTTAAGCCTTTCTTCAGAATTCATCATGTGGTGACAGCAAAAACAATTTCAAGGATAAATGAACATTTTTTTGAGGATGGGGATTTTTTTTGATGCCAAAAATACTACATTAAATGATTGTGCTTCTCTGAATTATGAAGAGCTAATGTGGACAGGTTTAAATGGCATGATGTTTTCCTTCTCATGATTTTGGTTGATTTTACTAAAAATGGGTCAGAATGTCATAGGGAGAAATAACACTTCAAACCCACTCCCACTTCTTCATACTACACAAATGCAGTCACTTTCTTAACAGCAGTTAGAATAAGTAACAATTTTTTTCATCTGAAAGTTAGCTTTTAAGAGCATTTATCTATATTCAGAGATTTGATAAACACATCCAAGCTCAACTACCTACATTGATCATAATATAAAATTTGATCTTTTCTCCTTTGCATTTTTCCTAGACTGATGAACCACTATTATTTTATTTTCCTAATGAATGAAGTGTCTTTAGATATCAAATTGGCAAATAATCCTATTTAATAGCCAAGATAAGAACCAAGGAAAGGATAAAAACAAGACAAACCACACACTCCTCCAAATGAGAAACTCAATAAAATATGGTTGGTTAAATAAATGGATTCTGGGAGAAGAGAAATTTGAGACAAATAAATCACTGATTTATTACATGTTTTGAATTTCTAATTGCTTTGGGATAATATGGATGCGAATATAAACAACTGGGACAGCTCAGTGCTTAAAATATTTGTATATAAACAGGAAGAGAAATGGCCATACTAGGGTTATTTATTTCTTGATGAAGAGAGCAGAAAATGACACTGAGACCTTGCGATCAGCTTGTGTGGATGCTTCAGTTTATAGTATAATGTTTATATTGAAAGAAAAGGACTGAATGTGTAGACAGAGCTTGACGAATTCAGACTGGAAGCAGAACTGGGGAGGGGAGGTGGGAAATAGTAAAGGATGATTTATAGATTATTCGTTGTTTTGATATGACTCACCCCACAACTTAGTGACTTAAACAACAATTGTTTTAAAATCTCTCGTAACTTGTGTGAGCTGGAAATTCAGGAAGGACTTGGCTGGGTGCTACTGGCTTGGGATCTCTCACGCAATTGCAGCCAGGCAGTGGTTAGACCCAAAAGAGTGATGGAAACAGGGCTGAAGCAGCCTGGAACGTGGCTGGCCATCTCCCATGGCACAGTTGCTGTTCTTCCCCATGAGCTCTGTTGCTGTGGGCTAGTTTGGGCTTCCATACAACATAGTAGTTTCAGAGTAGTTAGGCACTTATATGGTGGCTTCAGGGGTCTAAGGTCAGTGCCCTTGTGAGCAAGCAAGAAATGTCAATGTTTATGACTTAGTGTCAGAAATCACCGTCAGTTCTCCCACATCCTGCTACTTACCAGCAAGGCCCAAACCTGCCCAAATTTCAAGGAAGAAGAAATAGAACCCATTTCTTGATGGAGTTTCGAACTTCTAGAGGAACACTGGAACAGAAGATACTCCTCTATCTATCTCTGGGAAGTAAACTCTGGCACAGATGGCCAAATAAAAGAAAAAAAAAAAGTGGCATGCCTTTTGTGTGTCACTTCCCCTCCCCTCAGCTAGACACACCCTCTATACTTGGCCTCTTCTGCCCCTCGCCCTTTTGATCCCAACCTGCTTTGAGTTGTTTGCATATACCCAGTTATGAATTTGAGGATCCAAGTCTGGAAGCTGTGGCTCCTGGCTTTTCCTAGATTTGTGTCCTTCCTAAATTGGGTATCAGCTCCCTGTTTGGGGTCTGCTTCAGCCACCTTTTCTCTCCGTGTTTTTTGTGAGCACTTGCTGTCTTAGCCCGTGTTGCCAATGGATCTCATCCCTTTTCCTACACTGCTAGGTCAGTCCCTGTGCCTCAGTGAATGCCATGAGAAATTCACGAGAATGGGAGGATAATACTGACTTAGGACTGGAGAAAGACATTGTAGCTTTTGCATTTTATACCAGCTCCATCTTTGAGGAAAAGGTGAAGGTGAAACTGAAAAAAGTCCAAAGTTGAATTCATGCATAAAAAGTTGGGGCTATAAAGAACCTTAAAAATCACATCCTCCAGTCTGTATTTTGTAAGTGAGGGATTGAAATCCAGTGAGATCTACTGATTTTCTTACAGACACTACCAGGCATTTGAATTAAGGTCTCCTGACTTCTGTATAGGGACACGTAGAAAAAGTTTTACATGCACCAAACACAATCATTTGCAACACCCATTTGATTTTTTTAAAAAAATTTTACTTAAACTTTTTTCAGGGTTCCAAAATTCATTGTTTTTGCACCACACCCAGTGCTCCATGTAATATGTGCCCTCCTTAATACCCACCACCAGGCTCACCCAACCCCCCACCCCACGCCCCTCCAAAACCCTGAGTTTGTTTCTCAGAGTCCACAGTCTCTCATGGTTTGTATCCCCCTCCGATTTCCCCCAACTCCCTTCTCCTCTCCATCTCCCCATGTCCTCCATGTTATTCCTTATGCTCCACACATAAGCGAAACCATATGATACTTGACTCTCTCTGCTTGACTTATTTTACTCAGCATAATTTTGCTTTTGTTTTTGTTATTAGCAGTAACTGTCAATGGGCATTCAAATTTTTAATTTTCCAAAGAAATAGTACTCTTAGTATTTAAAATATAAGAACCACACAGGTACTTTGGAATGATGGGAGCAGATGCTTTCTTCTTGGCCTGACTCTGCAAGGGACTCAGGAACACCTGCTCACCTTGGTAGTCCCTTACCCTTAGATTCCTCTGTCTGCTCTCAAATTTAACTGGTAACTGAGTTGGGATCAACACTGGTGATGAATTCTCATCCCGCTCCCTCGGACACACTTGCCTCTCAGTCACAGCCAAAATTTGGGACACTTTTGAGAGTCAAACTTTGGTCAGATGATTTTTTATTGCATCCACAGTGCCAAGGTCCCTACTGAAAGGTTGTGGGTAAAGAGTAAGCTGCTGGAGAATTCTAGAACCTT